>JBAGKO010036791.1:0-10381 GCA_037177275.1 Acacia concinna | reverse complement strand
TACACACTGTAAGGATTCTACTTGGATGATATGATTTACAATCAATATTCTCTCAATAGAATGGATAGATAATCACTGAGGCTTAAAGGTAAAACTCTCTCTATTTGTATATTACATAATCGCTAAGAACAAAGAGTATGAAGAAATTAGAGTGTTGGCATTTTGATCCTTTTTTTGTGTAAGCTCTCTTCATTGTCGTCTTGCTCATTTTAAATGTTTCTCCTTTTATAGTTGGCGTATATTTGATGACCATTGGGATAAAGAAGTATCCGTTGGCTTTTGAGAAATGTTTCTTCCCGTTGAAATATAGCCGTTGGAGATTTGCCATAATTATGCTTTTTTCAATCTTGTGTTTGATCCCATCTTTAAAGTTTGTAATATGTTCTAAAACACATATAATAACTTGTAGAAGTTATTAGAATCAATGGCTACCATTAATCATGAGTATATAATTTAATCAAATATTACCGTTACGATGCTCTATTTTTTATAAATAAAATTTCCTTGAGGTTGGATGTCATCCTTGAGGTAATCCATTAGAAATAAATAATCTTGAGGATTTTGTCACAAATTAACACATAAAAGATTAAAGAATGTTTTCTTGAGAATTTCTCAAGATATGATTACCTTAAGGATGTGAATTATCCTTGAGAATGTTAGCACATCTAAATTGTACCCTTAAGGAGCAACGTCTTTCCTCAAGGTTACCTTTTGAAAATCATAGTTCATGATATGCTCACACCCTTGAGGATTCATGCTTTAAAACAAAAATGATTCAGAGCATGTGTAAAAATTCATTGTTTCCAAGAAGATTTGATCTGAAGAACATTGACTGATCTGGAACATATGTCATGCCACAACGTCATTTTCAAAATTTCATAGCATCCTCATATCTTATTTGTTTTGGATGATCTTGGATTCATTGGAAATATATTTGAGTCTAGTTTCATACCCAAAAAGAATAATCTCAATTGGAGTTGTGGTTAGAGAGATATGACATAAACATCGAACCTTGTCTAGATTATCTGAAGCAAATTAAGCACCAAATTTGGAGAAGTATATATCTCTCATTTGGACTTGTTTCATCATTTTCTTTATATCCATGTGTAACATTTTAAGTCTATTTTCATATGAAATAAGAATCAACTTAATCGGATCTCTGGTTGAAGAGATATGGCTAAAATATTGAACCTCTGTTTTGTTGACTGAAAACATAACATCCAAAATCTCCTCGAAACCTCGAGGTTTGCCTCTAACATCAAGGTTTTGCTCTAATTTTCCACTTTTCTTAAAGTTTCATTTTAACCTCAAGGTTTACCTTCCCATATGGTCATTTTAGCTTCAATTTGAGCCGTTCCAACTACCATTTGATCATAGATGCTTCCAACACTATATATAAGAGCTTGAAACTTGATATTCCCATTAGATCTAGCAATTTATTGTTTCTTCAAATCTCTTATCTTCTTTCTTATAATTATTCTCCACAATTTAACTCAAAAGAGAACTTTTTTCGTTTCATGACTTCTCCTCATTTAATATCTTCATTCTTGATCATTCACCACACTCTATCTTGAAATCTTCTTCTTTCTCTTTCTAGTCTTTTCTTGTCTTTCTCTTGATTATCTTCAAAATCTTAACTTGATCTCATCTTCTTTATCTTGACTAATCTATAACATATTTCACATTAAATATGGTAGTTAATCAATATAAGAGAAAAAAAAATACATTATGCAAATTTTTTGCTCTTAACATGAGGCATCTATATTTGACATCATAAAAAATAATCATATATCTAACACATATTAAGTAATGCTTTTTCACTTTTTATTTGGAGTTGTTTGCTAGTAATCTTGATAGAGATTTCGCAGATATCTTGGCATGCATTGATGAAGTTATGACTCAATATGAAAATGATCTTTTTGATGGCAGAAATTATGGACACTGAAGTTAAGACAGTTGTGTTCGATGTAGGAGGATCTAAAGCCCCGGGACTGGATAGATTCACAGGCAATTTCTACCAAAAAGCTTAGGAGATCATGGGGCTATAAGACAGTTGTGTTCGATGTATGAGGATCTAAAGCCCCGGGACCGGATAGATTCACAAACAATTTCTACCAAAAAGCTTAGGAGATCATGGGGCCATAGGTATGTGATCTTGTCCGATCTTTTTTTAAAGATGGCTTCCTACTTAAAGAAGTTAATAGTATAAATTTAGTACTAATCCCCAAAGTTGAGAGTCTAGAGTCAATAAGTGATTATAGTCCTATAATCCTGTGCAACTTTTCGTACAAAATATTTTCCAAAGTGATGTCTAATAGGCTAAAACCATTGCTGAACAAACTCATAGCTGAAAGTCAACGTGCCCTTGTATTGATTCAAGATAATATCATTATAATGCATGATGCATTTCATCACTTGAAGTCTAAGAGATCGGGTCCTTGTAAGCTTTCATTGCAATTAGACATGAACAAGGATATGATTAGGTGGAATGGGACTTTTTTGTGTGCTGTTTTTCATAAATTAGGCTTTAGTCAAGAATGGGTCAACATAGTCTTTTGGTGTTTGAGTTAGGTTTCATTATGAGTGATATTGTTAGGGAAACGGGTATTAGAAATCATCCTGAGGAGGGGACTCCGTCAAGGAGATCTGTTATCCCCTTACTTATTTATAATGGTAAGTAATGTGCTATCTAAATTAATTGAGAAGGGAAAGGCTCAGGAATTTATAAAAGGCATACGTCTTGCCATAAGAGGGCCAATGTTGACTCACAATTTTATTGTATATGACTCAATATTTTTCTTGCAAGCTAAGGTTGAAATGTGCAGAAAGTTGAAAGTAATTCTGGATGCTTATTGTGAGGCCTCATGGTAGATGATTAATGCCAATAAATCTTGGCTATACCTTTCAAAAAATGCATCTGAACTCATAAAGGAAGAGATTGGTCATGTGTTTCAAGTACATGCAATTAATATGCATGGGAATTACCTCGACCTACCTATTACTTGGGGAAGATTAAAGGCATAGGTTCTGAATTTTGTCATTGATAAATTGAAGAAGAGAGTTTATGAATGGCAGAAGAACTTTCTATCAGAAGTAGGCCGAGAGGTACTTATTAAGTCAGTTTCAAACTTGATCCCAATCTACCTATTTCATGTTTTATGTTTCCAAAAAATGTCTTAAAACAAATTGACCAATAAATGTATGGTTTTTGGTGGACAAATTCTACGGAAAAAAGGAAAGTCCATTGGGTGTCAAGAGAGAGGCTAAAAAAGCATAAAATGGAAGGAGGGCTAAGATTTAAAGAATTTGAAGCCTTCAACTTAGCAATGCTTGGAACACTTGGTTGGCATATTTTACAGGAACTATATCAGCTATGAGTGAAAGTTATGAAAGCTAAATACTTCCCAAAGACTGACTTTTTGGATGCAAAGAAAGGGCGGAGAGCATCATGGATATGGTCTAGTATTTTGGAAGGACGAAGAGTGTTGAAAGGAAATATATTAGCAAGCATAAGAAATGGAAGAGCTACAAGGGTGTGGAACAGTCTTTAGTTGATTGATTTACCAAGTAAAAAACTCATGTTATCCTCAAGAGTTTTTAAATACTTGAAAGTAGCTTATCACAAGCAAGAAAACAACTGGAACTTAATGTAACACCTTACTTTTTATCACTTACCATCCCTTAATAAACAAACAAACACTTTCTGTTAATTTACAAAGACATATAGAGTCTAGATAGTATAATACTGATATTATTTATTTGTATAAGCTAAAAAATAGGAAGCTAAAATCATTTATGGATATATTCTTTCTTTTATCCTGCATCCTGTAGAGCCATTGTGAAAAGGGTAAGGTTTTTGAAGAAGCCTCAGTAGTAGAATCATACCGATAACAATGTAATGCAATGCATGTCATACTATATGCAATGCCCGTATTTCCCCTCTAGTGCTCTCTTTCTCGCGGCACCTACTATGTACCAGGAGCATGCATGTGACTCTATACTAAATAGCCAAGGTATATAATAGAGTGTCATACATCTCATACATACATGCTAGCTCAACCAGAACACGGTATACAAGCAATAAACAAACAACAGACAAGCAAAGCAATACAAATTAAGGGTAAAGATTTTAGCTCCAGTATACTCTTGTGCAGTGTGAGAGTTCTGTCTTCACTGTATTGCTAGTATGAGTCTCTGTAATACCTATACAGACCACAATACAAGGTATTACTATGTGTCCCTATCAATATACCACATACCTTCCCTTCTTGTTCCCTTAAGGTCCTTATATCCTATTACCCTGACTGTAGCATTCCCCTATCAGTACCTCTTTGTAGAACACCCTATTAAATCCATCTAGCTCAGGTGTCTCTGATGGTCCATCTCCACTGCCTAGGCCAGGGCAGTTGGGTAGCATCTCCCCTTAGATGTACTCGTAAAACTCCCTAGACTTGATAGTTGGGTAGTATCTTCCCCATAGAAATCTTACCTTAGTCTGGGATAGTCGGACAACACCAACCTCTAGGAAATGCTATCTTAGTCTGGGATAGTCAGACAACACCTCCCCTCAGAAAATGCTACCTTAGTTCGGGATATTCGGACAACACCTCCCTCTAGGAAATGCTATATTAGTATGTGACAGTCGGACAACACCTCCCCTTAAAAAATACTATCTTAATCCATAAAATTTGAACATCACTTCCCTTTAAGAAAGCTTATTTGGGCTAGGATAGTTAGACAGAACCTTCCCTTAGATTCAGTATCTAGGCCAGCCCAATTAGACAAAACCTGAAACTTACTTGTATCGAAGACTGGGCTGAGACCGCTCGAACTACCTCCGGATTGCTTGGCTTTTTTAGAATGGCAAGGGTTCTTTAAGTGGCGTGGGGGCTCATGGTTAGGAGAAGGAGGGGGTATGTGTAGTTGTGGGGAGGGTCAAAATGCAATTATTTTTGGGTTTTTAAGTGTAATTTTCTTAAAATTTTTTCCCTTTTTCCTCTCCTCTTGACATATGTCCCTTCTACCATGTTCTTGAGCTTTCCTAGATTCCTCCCCAAGCACAAAAACGTGTTGGCACCCCTTGATTCAATTTCTATCGACAATTTTTCCTCAATTTGGCTTGTATTTCCAGAAAATTCTTTAAAATTTTTTTTTACTTGTCCAAAAATTACCCAAACTTCTCTAAAAATTTCAGGAAGCTACCATTAAAATTTTAGAATTTTTGAATATCTAAAACTCCCAAAAATAATTTTCCTTTAAAAACCCATTTTATTGGCGATTTACCGATTTCAATGGTTTTTGCTCATATAACCAGCTTTCTTTTTGGATTTCAACCTCATCACTAATTCTGTTAAATAATGTACTAATTTTTTTCAAATTCTAGTTCAGAACATTGTAATCCTTATATATATATATGATATTGTCAGTTTTTAGCCAAAAACCCGGTTTGGCCAAAAATTATGAAAATATTCAAAAGTTTATAAAAAAAAATCCTTGGATCTCCAAACATCATTCTTATCGTGCCATACTATTCTAGACACCCTATATTATTTTTTAAAATTTTATAAAAATTTTCAGGGCTTTCAGACATGTCTGCATTTTGACAAGAAACGTTGTGGATTTTTTCCTTTTAACACATATGTCCTTCCCCAGATTTCTCTTCAATTGTTGTGAAATCTCTCAGTCCTCTACAAACCAAGGCCCTTGGTTCATCCTGAATAGCTTGTCTAAGCTTAAAAAAAATATTAGGATGTTACACTTAACAAATATAAAAGGATGGATAACTAAATGGGAAAAAAGGGTTATTCTCAATACTAGGGTAGTTATTTCAAATAAGGAGGATAAGTGGACTTGGATTGGAGGCCGAAAAGGAGTGTATTCTATTAAAAAAGGGTATAAGATAGTTCAATTTGTTCTTGAGCAAAATCAAAGGAATCAAGCCAGTTCTTCGTCAATCAAATATGAGAAAGTATTGAAATTAAAAAAATCCTCATAACGTTAAAATGTTTATCTGGAGAATTCTAACAAATGTTGTCCCAATTTTTGAAAATATGGCTAAAAGGAACATTTGTGTGGCTGACTTGTGTTTAATTTGTAAAGCTAAAACTGAAACTCTAAAACACATGTTTTGTTTTTTCCCTTGGGCCCTGTGCACATGGTTTGGTAGCAACCTATCATTCATGTTTGACAATGAATGGGATTCCGAATTTAATAGATAGTTAAGTTGTTGCATGATTGAGTTTAATCTAACAGATTGACAGAAAGCCCTTGTAGCTATGACTCTTTAGCAAATCTGGAAAGGAAGGAATTGGTTTATCTATGAAAATCTGAATTTGAATCCTATGTTCTCTTTTGCCTAGGCAAGTTCTTTGTTACAGGAATTTTTGGATGGATAACAACTAATGATGTTGACAAGCCTACCAACATGAAGAGGGCAAAGCTTCATATCTTTTTTGGTTTGTGATGTGAATGGCTAGTTGATTGACAGTGGAGTTCAAATTGTGGAAGCATATTCAGCCTAGATCGGTGAATGTATTGCTATGCATGATGCCGTGTCATATGCACAAGCTAATTAATTGGAGAATGTAATTTTTGAATATGACAATCAAAGCTTTATTACATGTTTGAATATAGGTGGTAACTCTTCTAATTGGAGATGTGATGTCTTGGTGAAAAATATCCTTAGTTTAAGGAATTCAAGAAGGAATCTTTCTTTTGTATGATCAGAATAGATGTAATGTAAATGAATTTGGTTATCTAATAGATTATATTTTTTGGCAAAAAACAAAACAAAAGGACAAAAGAAGACAAGGTGATGAAAATTTATTTTATTTTTAAAAAAAGTCCATGGAGGATGGGTGGGCTTCTATAATGTCTAGAGCTAGGGGGAACTAGAAGGAAAGGAGGAAACCCATTTTAGTATAATGAAATAAAGGTCATTAATTTGTGTTACTAAAATGGATGGAGGAGGCATATTTATTAGGCCACTAGGGTTAGAAAAGTAAAATGGATGGAGGTGATGGCCCAGCGCCATTGTTTGAAATAGAATTGGACGAGGGCATAATAATAAGAAATGAAGGCAGGTAGGCCTCAATGGTTGGTCCAATGTGGAGCTTTAGAGGGCTCACATTGAAATTTTGGATGTAGGCTTTGATCAAACTCCCTTCCCTGTCCCTACCCTCTCTTTTTAACTCTCCTCCCATATCAAGCAAGGTTTAACATAAAGGATCAGTGGTGAATCCATACAAGTAAAGGTGCCCAGTAGCACTTTAATGGTGTGTTTGGACGGGGAGATAAGTGGAGATAAAGGTAGAGAAAATGAATACTAGGTTTAAAAACTTCCATAAATAGTAAAAAATTATGATTTTTTTAAAATTTTTCTTCTCTAATTTTCTTTCATTCCTAATTTTTTTCTCCATCTAAACATGAGATAAATATGATTGTTTGGATGCCATACAGTTGAAGGGGAAAAACAAACTCTCCCACTAATCACATGCAGCTCCTTACTTTAACATACTCAACTAGTGTGATTTCTACAATATATATATTGGGAAAAAATACGTTCATAAATTATTAAATTTTGAACATAATTTCCCCATATCCTTGAATGGCACGAGACGCCTCATATTTTTTGTTCTTCTATTCTGGTTCCATTCCTTTAATCTTAACCATTCATTTAATCCATCGATATAAATCACTCTTCATCCTTGCCTACTTGCTAAAACCATGGAGACTTGTTAAGATAAAGGAAATTTTTTTATTGTTAAATTAAATATCATTTCAATTAATTTATAATAACAGATTATGAGATCATATTTTTATAAAAAATTCAAATCAATTTATGAAAAAGCATTATGGAAATAAAATAAAAAATCGCATGTTAAAACCATGGTGCTAAAATAAATGAAAAATTTTTATATAAAAATGAAATAGAGATAATAAAATGTGATCATTACGTATGAAATTATTTCTCAAATAAAAATCATGGAATATTTCTAAAATTATAAAGACTAAGTTATTATAAAAAAATCATTTCAACAAATTTATAATAAAATATTGTGGAAGCCATTTTTATTATAAAAGATTGATTTGTTTGTGTAATAATCCAAAATGTAAAATAGTGAAAAAAAAATAGGGGAGAGAAAGCTTTTGCCAGCCGCTGACTAGTTTTTTAAAATCTAAAATTTGCTTGAACAAAATTTCTTCCCATTTTCTCTAACATATGTTTGGAAAAATTTCACCCATGATCCAAATTATCTTGATCTGCTTTATTAATTATAGATATCAAATACATTTGAAAAATACTCCATCCAGTCCTAATTATAAAAGCCCATTGATTTTTTTAGAGAGTCCTAGAAAAATTCTAAGAAAGCTAATGACATTACTTAATCATTATATATTAGTTCATAACTCAAACAACAAAATTTAAAGAAAAATATAAAATTTTAATGTCTTAAAGTAATGTAATTAGTTTTCTTATAATTTTCTTAAGGTTCTACAAAAAAAAAGTCAACGGGAGCTTATGATTAGAACCGGATAGAGTAATTCATTAGAGAATGATCTTGTTTTATTATCTTTATTTTACTTAGATATAAAAAAAAGGTTTTATTTATTTTAGCAAGTTTCCATGATTTTAACAAAGTGATCTTTTATTTTATTTTGTTTTCCAAAATCTTTTTTAATAAATAGGTTCTGATTTTTTAAGATAAATTTGATCTCATAATCTTTTATTATAAATAGGGTTAAGGTGCTAAAATAACGATTAAATTTGCTTAGAAGTGCAAAAATAACCATAAACTATTTTTGGGTGTAAAAGTAACTATGAACTTTTGAAAAATGTGCAAAACTATTAAAGTACTGTTTAAAACCGTGAAATTACTGTTCAAAATCGTTAAAGTACTGTTCAAAACTGTTAACTGTAACATTATGATATTTAGCTCTCTAGATAAGGAATTCAATGTGAGTAAAGAGCCATAATTAGTAGAGGAAAAATTATAAATATTCCACGAGGCTCTTATAAAAATTTTGGAATTTTTTCTCAAAAGTTTTTTTATCAAAATTTGGGAGTTCTAGGTGGCAAAAAATTTTGAAATTTTTATGAGAGCCAACTGAAATATTTAAATTTTTTCCTATATAGATTTTGGCACTTTACTCATTCTGAATTCCTCATCTAGAGAGTTAAAAATATGTTAACGGTTTTGAATAGTACTTTAACGGTTTGCACCTTTTTATATAGTTCATGGTTACTTTTACAACAAAAAAGAGTTTATGGTTATTTTTGCACTTATGAGCAAACTTCATGACTATTTTAGCACCTTAACCCTTATTTTCAAAGTTGAACTTGACTTAGGAACAGACCCTAAGGCCAACGTAACTTTAAGATGGATTAAAGTTCACATAATTCGAGGGGTAAAAATGTGTTGCACTTTATTTGTATCTTCTAAAAAAAATGTTTATTTAATTTTTTCAAGAAAATAACTTTATTTGGTTTTTATTTTTTATTTTAAAGAAAGAAAAAAAATATCTTGGATTAAATTCCCAGCGAAGGTTTTAATAACCACACACGGAAGAATAATCATTTTTATGTTTGTGGAGATTCTAAAAACCTCCCATAGCATAAAAATAGAAATAAGTTTTATTTATTTTTTTTATAAGAAATGAGTTTTTTTATTTTTATTTGATTTATAAAAGTGAGTTCATAATTTACGGGGAGCAATCACACTACTTTCATCTAAAATACCGAGAATTAATATATAATGGAAGGAAACAAACTTGGTGGCTATAATAAATCAAGATGGAAGCAAAAATGAAAGTGTGTACCTATAATGCTCTAAAAAAGAAAGATGAAGTGAAGGAGTTAATAGATGCAAAAAGTAACACGATAAGTTCAATCAAACTATGCAAACCATTGGATAAAAACATGCCACGCATCATACATCTTCACAGTTAAAAGATGTATGACTATTGTAATATCCCAAATTTTGAGAAAAGTCTTTGAGATATGATAAATTCACTATTCATGATTTTATGTGTAATTTTGAGGGAAAATTCTAGAGAAAAATAGTAAACGTTGGAAATAATGATTAAAAAAATTTGGGGAGTACCCTTGGATTATTTAAAGACTAATGACAGTTTGATTGGAATTTTTAAAGACAGTCGATATACCGGCTTTACCGAAAATTCATCTAACTGGTCACATTTTCTCATGGAATTTAAGCTGACTGAAATGGAAAATGTTGAGATAAAGGTATGAGATTATTTTAGAAATAAAAAGGGATCAAGATAGAAATTTGGGAAAAACATTGGAAGGGCCCAATGTATAATTTATCCCATGTAAATATTAAGACCCCATTTATATTATTCTCCCATTCTTCTTCCACGT
>JBAGKO010036761.1:0-10382 GCA_037177275.1 Acacia concinna | reverse complement strand
CACCTTTAACCTTCATATAAACTTGATTAATAATGATTAGAAATGAGTAGAAACAATATAATCAAGGTTTATGTGAGATTTGAGAAGAATTGAAAAATCTGAGACGGTGATCAGAATTCTACACAACATCACTTTCACATCACTCGAGTGATTCATGAAGTGATGGAGCTGCATCACTCGAGTGATCCATGATCACTCGAGTGATCTTCATCAATCACTCAGAAGATCACTGGAGTGCACTGAAAGTGATGAGATTTTTCATATCACTCGAGTGTCACTCGAGTGAACATCAGGAAAATAAACTCTAAATTGAAAAAAATGACCACTCTATAGAAAGAACTTTAAGTCCTTTTTCCAACGCAACAAGAAGCACTCAAAAATTCCTTGTATTTTGAGAGTTATGATCAAACGAGTGACAACTGTTCAGGAAATGGATTCATACTTCATCGGTGACTTCTGTCATGCATATCTCCTTCATCGAACCTTATATGATTTTGATTCTTGGTTCTACAAAACACCCAATGAATTTAGATTCACGTTCAAGAGGTTTCATCTCAATTGATTCTATGATGTGGTAGATATATTCAAGGTATTGAACCTATCTTGGATTTGCGTGTATAATTCCAGCATCATATTCGAATAAGCATATCTCCTTGATCTGACATGCGTTTTTCTTGATTCTTGTTTCATTGCATTACATTGGATGTCTAGTTCCATATGAAAGAATTTTCATCTCTATTGGATCTGGGATGAGAGAGAAATCATCAAAGTACCAAAGCTATCTTGAAAACGAATGCAGAACTTCATCATTAACTTCAATAGAGCATATCTCCTTCATCCGATATGATATTTGCATGAAACTAGTGTCATGGCGTTCCTTCTGAAGTCTAGTTTCGTATGCAAGAAGTTTCAGCCCAATAGGATGAGTATTGAGGAAGTTATCATCAAAATACCAAAGCTTTGTTTTGCTAGACGAAAACAGAGTAGAACAGAGACGACATCACTCGAGTGATCAAGTCATTCTTCACTTTGATTTATCCATTTAACCTTTACTTGATCATGTAAACCTCCAACATCACATCCAATGACTTGAATCTTGATCTCCCATGAAATCTTGCATGTTTTCCTTTCTTTAATCTCCTCTCCTTCTTCTTGATCATTTTCCACATATTCTTCCTTGCTTTTCTTTGACAAGTATCTCCAATTTGATAACTTCTTCACTTCACTTCTTCTCCCATAATAGAGAACTTCATCCTTCAACATCATGTAATTCATCTTGATCAATCTCCATACTCCATCTCCATATATTCTCCTTTTTCTTGGATAATCTCCTTTCATCATTCTCTCTTCTTTCATCAAGTTGATCTTCTAAGAATATTCCATGCCATTAATAGATGACTTCTCTTATTACTTGACTAATCTACAAAACGTTTTACATTAAGTATAGTAGTTAGTCAATGTAATAGACAATGTATAAGATAAATGCATTATGCAAACTTTTTGTGTAATACTTGGCATCCATATTTGACATCATAAATGCATAATGCAAACTTTTGATCTTTAACATTTGGCAAACATATTTGACATCATCAAAACTAATCTTGTATCTAACATATATATCTCTCTCTCTCTTCTCTATAGACTAAAGTCCTTTGTCCATCCCAAATACCTCATCTAGGCCTCAAAATTTATCAGGGTATAAAATACCATATCTGGGCCTAAAAATTTTTGGGATGTTACATTGGCCGAACACCTTCCTACTTAAGGGTGCTTGGTGATTTCATAGGTTTAATGCTTTAACATGTGTTCTTACAACATCTCCTTAGGTAAAACAGTATTATGAACACAATAGAATCATCAAAACAATGAAAATCAATCACTATCATGCACCTAGGGGGTTTGGCCGAAATCTACATAAAGCTCACAAGATGAAATTTTGATTCAATTCAAGCATGTCCACCTTATTCTAGCCTTTCCCTATCATCTAAATCATAAAAAAATTTCAAATCCTCCTTCCCTAGGCTAGGTCGAACTCTAGGCACCCCATATGCCCTTAAAACAACCTCCAAAACTATAGAAAGAGGAAGGAGAATTAAAGGAAATACAGGCTAAAATTTACCTAGATCGACCGCATGATCAGTGTAGCTTGAATCCTTTTTATTTCCTCTTGAAATAGACTAAGTTTTCAAACTGTCAAGGGTTCTCCAAGGTGTCTCCAATTTTGGCTTTTTTTTTGGGGACCTCTATTTAGAGTTGAAGGGAAGGACATGGATGGAATTTTGAAAAAGTCTAAAAGTCTTGTGTTTACACTGGGAAGCCTTCTCCGTGAAAACCTCCCAAAACTTGTGCCACCTTGCTTTAGCCTTAGGGACTCCCTTAACTCATTTTCTTCTCACAATTTCCCTCGTATCAGCCAATATACCTGGGAAATTTCAGAAAATTTTTTACTGGTGAAAAATTCCCAATATTTTCCCAAAAATTTCTAAATATTCCAGTAGCCTTCCATAAAAGTTTCATAACTTTTTGACACCTGAAACTCTTAGAATAATTTTTTTTTTCCAAAAATTGCCTTTTACCAACAAAATTCGTTTTTGGCGATTTTTGCTGATATCTTTAAACCTTCTTTTAGGCTCAAGATAATTTTAGAAATTTTATAAAATATCTTAATAAATTTTTCCAATCTCAGTTCAAAACATTGAGGTCCCTATCTATTTGAAATAATTAATTTTCAGCTAAAACCTCGATCCAGTCACAAATATTAAAATATTCCCAAAATTCACTAAAACTTCCTGAAACCCCAAAAATTCATTCTAAGCCTCATACACTATTCTAGATGCCCTATAATATTTTCTAAGATTTTATATGAATTTTTGGGACTGACTAGAATTCAAATTCTAACTTTATTGGATTTTTCCTTTTTACACACATATTCTTCCTCTTATTTCACTTCAAAAGTCAGGAGATATTTCTTACCTCTACTGACTATGGCCCTTTACTCATCCTGAATCCCTCACCTAGGGAGGTAAAAATATCAAGATGTTACAATTTGCGATTGTGTCATTACCTTTTTATTATGGTAATTTCTTTTTATCATAAATCCTTTTTATGCTTAATTTTGAATTATTTCTCATAAATAATTCTTGGAACCATTTTTCACCATTACATTCAATGGTTTCCCATATCCAACTCATTCTTCTTAGTTCTAATACCTCAATTTAACCTAGCTCCCATTTTCTCTAAAATTTCTATAAAATTGTCTTTTCTTGACCTTATTGTTCGTAAAATTTTCTTTTACAATAAGTTTCTACTTTTAGGACATGAAATCATTTTTTTTTTGAATACATGCTGAAGTACAACCAACTTAAAGGTTACAAGAGACGACTATTACAAAGATCCTTTATCAAACTCCCACCTACCCAAACTAGATGGGTGGGAGTTGATCAAGGATACAAAAGTTATCTACCATACTATGGGCCGACCTAGCTAGGTAGTCAGCCATCTGATTCTCTTCTCTGCCTCTATGAACAAACTTAACACTCCATTTCCATGAAATCATTTTTAAAATGTCTTTTCCACTTTTAAATAATTTTCTCATATTTTTTCACAATTATTTGAGGCCTTTTGGTATTTTTCATAATTATTTCGACTAATTCTTCACTGATATTCTAAAAATTAGACGGGACATACTTTTGCCATTTTTTTACACCAAAATTCACTATTTTATTCCATTTAATTTGTCTAATTTACAAAGAATGCTCAATGACTGAAAACCAGTATGTTACTTTTTTTTTTTGCCAACAGAAAACCAGTATGTTACAAACAACAAGATGAGACCTCAAAAAAGTTAAGTTACATATCATGGGCAGATGTTTGTTTTCCCTGGAATCTATTAAACAATTTAAAGAAATTATACTATAATAACATAATTTGGCAATGAAATGCTAAAGTTAAAAGCAAAGTCAAGTTGTCTTCTAATTAATTGACTATATAGAACTCTTTCATAGTAAAAATACCCATGTTTGTAATACTAATCAATACATGTCATTGTGAGCCTCTTAAACTTCCTTATTTTTAAAAAGTTATTTATGAATCTAAATTTATGTTATTTTACACCTGTACTACTAAAAAATTAAATGCTGTTAAGATGTGATTTCTACGTGAATATTTTTTTTTACTTTTTTAAAGTTATTGTTAATTCAATATTTATAAAAATAATAGATGATACCTTTCTTCCATTTTCAAGTTATTTTGAACTTCTTCTTTTTTAAAAAAAAAATCTATTTTTGTAAAGAATAAGGGTGTAGACTTTTAGATGAACTTATGTTGAAAAAATTCTCAAGATTTGAATAAAATTATGCTGAAAATGCCTAGTGAGGGCAAAGTTCATTACTAGTTATCATGGGCAGAGTAGCCAATTGTATTCGATAAACAATTATGCTGAAATTATTATCAATGTTGCATGCAATTTAAGTTGGCATATTTCAATTGAAAATGGGTATACTCAACACCTCGAGTAGAAGTTATCACGCTTTGTTTATTTTTTCAATTGTATGCTTAAGCTTGTATCCATGTTTTTTTTTTTATGTGTTTGTCTGTTGGTATTTAAGGACTTAATGTAATTCTCTTTGTATTATATAGTAATAGTAGTACGTTTTGTTTTCCCATTTTGTGTTTTTACAGTTTGGGCTGCAATTTATTTTTTGTTTGTTTACTCAAAAAAGTCTTTTTTTAATGGTTGTTTCTGCAAACTTCTCTCACATATTTATTTCGTAAAATGTAAAAGTTATTATTAAAAGTTAATTCAATTTATAATATTCCATCCAATCCTAATTATAAGATTCAGTTGATATTTTTGGAGAATCTAAAAAAGCTAGTTCATTACTTTAAAATATCAAAATATATATTTTTCTTCTTACTATTTTATATTATTTATAAATTAATATAGGGAGAATTCCAGAAAAATACCTCCCCAAATTCCAAAACCCCAAAGGGATGTTAATATTTCAAAAAGACACTAAGGTACTATGGACCAAATTGGGGTTTTGAAATTCGCTGACATGAACAGTAATAAATTTCACAAGATGAGTAATGGTTTTCACAAAAAAAAATAATGATTTTCGCAAGAAGAGTAATAGATTTCGCTAGTCTGTGTTGGTCCGTGTTAATTACTCTCTGCCCCTCAAAATTCGCTAACGTGAATAGTAGTGTATTTTCACCATTTGAGTAATGGTTTTCGCAAGAAAAGTAATGGTTTTCGCTATTTCGTGTTGATCACTTTCTCTCTCCCCTCCTCTGACGGTACTGTTCATCTGACACTGACATTAACACTGTTCGTCTAATAGAGGAGAGAGAGGAATGTACCCGTGACGTGAACAATGTCGGATTTTCACCATTTGAGTAATGATTTTCACAAGAAGAGTAATGGTTTCTGCTACTTCATGTTGATCACTGTTCATGTCAGCAAAATTTCAAAACCCCAATTTGATCCATGGTTTTTTATTGTCTTTTTGAAATGTTAACATCCCTTTTGGGGTTTTAGAATTTGTGGAAGTATTTTTCTAGAATTCTCCTTTTATTATTTTTTAACTAATTTTAACTGTTAAATTATTTTACGCAATAAAAAAATAAATTACTTATAAAATAGACAGCGGGAGAACACAGATGTACGCAGACGACTACTTGAGATTTGAGAAATGGACATTATTAATGAAGAGGAAGTGGAGCCCACTAAATCAAGTTTTAGGGTGGGCCATCTATGTGTGATCCAGGACCACGATATAATTATAATGCAATAAATGGAGAGAAACGAATTGGTGGGTAACATACGAGTAGAGTACGACACAAACACACAGGCAAAGAAAGCATCTTAAGCTGTTTGGACTTGGAGTGAGAGAAGTGGCCATAGGGAAAGAGAAAGAGAGAGAGAGAAAGGAACACACTCCTAATTTATTGCTTCTTCACTAACCTCGTGACCTTCACTGCCTCGCCTTAATTTCCTGCATCTTTTCTTGTAGTGTAGTCCAGGGATTAAAATTCAGACTTTTCATTGGACTGGTTAAGGTACTGAGTTAAGAGTTAGTAGGTTAGTGGGTTAGATCAGATAACTAAACCGGGGCAACCGGTGAAAAAGTTAAGATTTTAGGCTTATTAGTATGAAATTATAAAGAAAATTAATTTTTTTTTTAAAAAAAGGGGTGAACCGCTTTAGTATGAACCGATCCGGTTCATCACAGGTTTGACCGGTTCACCCCTACAATACACATTAAATCAGATTGGTCTACCGGTTTCCGATCTAAACCGGCCGGTCCAGTCCAATTTTCAATATAATGAGTGTAGTACAACATAACCTTTTTAATTTCCCCATCAATCTCAATCTCAATCTCTCTGAAATGATTGATTATTCACTAATCTCATGAATAGTTCCTAGGCATTGTCAAAGCTGTTCCCTATAATTATTCAACTTCCTCCAAAATTGCTCTCTTATGTTATGCTTTGTGGTCAAATCTCTCTCTTGCAAGGTTTGATACAAGCACACAAATTTATACTCCCGATCATATCCCTCCTCCCTTTCATCATACCATTAGTCTTTTAGCAATTCATTTTATAACATGCCTCCTCAAAGAATCTTTTAGTAAGGTCAAAAAAGAAGAAGAAGAATTTTTAGTCTTTTTCAGACGACCGTTTGATGGTTTTATTGAGTAATAAATATTTTTTTAAAGAATTTCGTTTAAATACCTTTCAATTTCAAAATTCTAAATTAGGATTTTTTTATAAAATTAAGGTATCAATTACATTATAGGTTTGGATAATTCTATTACTCTTATGTATAGTAAGACTCGTATAAAATTTTAAATTTAAATAGTATTTATATAGAACTTTCCCTTTTTTTTTTCTATACATGCTCATATTTAATAGAGGTAATAAGAAAATATGAATTATTCCCACCAATTATTTTTATAAGAGTTTAAAACTTGAATTCTCTTTATCCTTTTTATGAGAGCTTGTTAAGAGTTGTTTGAACATTTAATAAGTTTTTTTACCCTTCATTAATTATATTTATTACATTTATTAAAATGTTTGTGATACTATATTTAATTTATTTAACTCTCTCGTTTTCCCCTAATAGATAAGGGCTTACTTAAAAAAGAAAGTTTATTACATGTACACTCATTATTTTTATTAATTTTAACTGTTCTTTTAAATAGTGTAATTTACTTATTGAGTTCTTATAAATAAGACTGACAAGAGTAATATGATATTTGGATTTCGTGTGGTCGACAAAGATATTATTGGAAATCATTGAATTTTATGAAAAACTAAATTTAGTACTTTTAACTATTTTTCATTTATTAGTATACATAATAAATTAATTAAAAATGTCTTATAATTTGAAGAGGAGGAAGTAGTATATAAATGAGTCGAAGAGGAAATTTACACATGAAGTATTCAATCATGCACACCAAACACCATAACTTTCCTTGAATGTGAAAATATATTTGAAGTCTTCAAAATGATACAAAAATGCCACGTCCCTGTTGGCCCCAAAAAAAAAAAAGACACGTCCTTAAGTTAACCAATATTGACAAATAAACAAATAGACCTGGCAAATATTACACGTCATTTTCAAACTCAGCAGCCCTACATGCCACTGCAAATAAATGACGGAAAATTAAATTGAGATTTTGACTAAAGAAATATATATTAAAGAGGTCTCAAGATAGAAATAAATTACTATCAAGTTCTAAAATGGTGCCCCTGGAGTTGTTAATGACAACATCAAGAGGGTTATCATTAGAGCTGGAAATCAGGGCTCGCCCAGCCCTTCAAAGGCCAGAGCCTCAACAGGGTTGGCCCGTTGAAATCCAATTTAAGAAAAATACTTATTTTTTAAAGCCTGGCCAGAGAGCGACAGGGCCAAGGCTGACCCTACAGAGCCGTAAGCATTTTAAACAATTTTTTCAACATTTTTTAAAGAAAAAAATTAGTAAATTATAACAATTAAAATTCTAATTTAACACAAATTATGTCAAGATAAAGTTTGAATTTTACATAATATATAAGTATGCAACAAACAAACGACATAATTTTAGCTGCACCATTGTCACGTGTCAATAAAGTATGAATTTTATGTAGTATACAAGTATGCAGCGTGAATACGTGATGTGTGTATGATGTCCCGTGTCTTGTATGTGACTATGTGAGCATGTATGCTTGTGTGGTCAACGGGATGTGTGTGTTCATTGGCTAATGGCCTAATGAGTTGAAGTTTTGGTCCAAAATAAATGATATAGTATGATATACACATGATAAAAAAAAATGGACTACAAGGGCCGGCCTGTGGCCCTGCAGGGCTGACCTTTGTAGGCCCGATTGCATTTTTAACCTCCAAAATACAGGTCCAACCCTTGACTTAACAGGGCTTAAAAGGGCTGGCCCGATGGGTTTGACCTGTTCTCCCAACTCTAGTTGTCATTAACAACCATATGGGCACAATTAATAACTATGGAGTTGTTAATAGGGACTTGACAATAATATTTTTCTTATTTTGGGGACATGATAGTAGTATTTTCTTATCTTAGGACCTCTTTAACATATATTTTTTTATTTGGGACTTCAATGTAATTTTCCCAATAAATAAAGCTGTTGTCAAAACTCAAAAGGGAGGGAAACTATATTATTAGAATAATAAATTTAGATTTATAAAAACAAAATAATAAAGTTAGAAATGTTTTGCTTGAGTGTGGTATTAATATGACATTCAATGTTTTTCAATTAAAAAAATAAACAGGGAAGCTACTGTTTTAGTTATGTGTGCGTATCAAAATTATAGTCTTTCAAAATGTTTTTTCAGTGGCGTTTAATATCTGAAAATTAATTTTAATATACCCAACACCATAAAATATTTTTAATGGACAGTTATTATCTATTGAAAAGTAGTTTAGAATGCTAAGTTTTAGAAACTGGGTGCCACTAAAAAATTATTTAGGGTGCTGAATGTACTTAATATTAATCTAAATCCACTGAAATGCTTCAGGGTGATGATTTTCTTTTCTTTAAAAAAAATTACTCTCCTTACCTTGTTTACCCCAAAACTACATAATTTTAAAGTAAAGGATAGGAGTAATGATGAAAAGAAAGGAAAAGAAAAGAAGTGAGGTAGTTTGTGTGAACTTTATATATATATATATATATATATAAAGAAACTACACTAACTAATCAACTACTATCTATGATAGTGTTCATCAAACGCTCACGACGAATAATTTTCTGAGCTTGCACAGATGGAGTTAAGACCATCTGAAAATCCACTAGAATATGCCTAGCTTCAGCAGCAATAACATCAGCAGCACCATTAACCTCTTGATCATAAACAATAACCAATGCAGACCAATCACAACATATAAGGTTCTGAGTTTCGATCAATACTCCATAATATGGATGATCATCAGGCACAACTGAATTCAATGCATCAACCACTTCAGAGCTATCGTTCTCTACCACAATGTTCCTGTAACCCCATTCCCATGCCAATTTAAGAGCCCACAACACAACCCAAGCTTCTGCCAAAACACAGAAACCGTTATTCACCCTAAATTGGAAACCTCTAATAAACTCACTCAAGTGAGATCTTAAAAGCCTACCACTCGCGCATAGCCCAGTAAGACCCCCTGCATCGGTGTAGACCAAACATTCTGACCTAACTTCTTACTAGGTCATTGAATATTACTATGATGTCCCCATGATAAGCACGCTCTTGATTTAACCAAAACCTCTGATACATTCATCATTTTTCCATTAAAAATCCTCTCATTTATAGCAAGCCATACATGCCAACATACAATAGCAAACCAATGTGACCAATTATTATCATATAACCCATACCTAATCTATATATTACCAAAAACCCAATTAGAACATACCATAGGCCCAAAAAAATCCGCCCACATGTTAAGAGGTATAACACTCTTCCATAAAGCCATTGCACTGAACAATCCCGAAGAGCATGAAGAGTAGTCTCCACTGAAATCTTACAAATGGGGCATAAGCTAGTCTCATGCATGTTACGATGGCATCGTTTTGAGTTCGTAAGTAATCTATCATGCGCACACAACCACAAGAAGGCCCTATATCTTTGAGAAACTTTAAGTTTCCATAAATGCCTCCACACTCTAGTATTTGTCATCACGTGATCCTTGCATAAAGATAAATAGGTAGACTTAAGTGAAAAAATTCCATTAGATGACCATCTCCAAGTAGGAACATCATCTCTGTATGGATGAACATGAACTTTAGCAATAAGTTATAAAATATAATCCGGAAGCAGATGCCTAAATTTATGCCAAAACCATGCTTCTGAATCTGAAATGCAGTCTGCTACCCGC
>JBAGKO010036682.1:0-10385 GCA_037177275.1 Acacia concinna | reverse complement strand
TTCCCACAGCTCTTGCTTTTCTTCTTCAACTTCCCATTTTCCTTCGTTTTCGGACTGCACAGACCAGACGTCACCCACCTGAAAATGGCTCTTCTTTCTATTCTTTTCTGTTTTAATAACCAAGGGCAGTGGGGTAATTTCTCACCTGAAGATAATATCTCAAAAGTCCCTAGGGACCTATTGGTAAGAGGGAAATTTGGAGGGACTTTTTATAAATATCTCTGGTCCTTGGGACCTGGCTGCCGTTTTCCCTATTTTAAATGCTGATGTTCATGTTGGATATTTTAACTTTTAAAATTTGAGTGACAAATTGTTTTTTACTTTGTTATTTTTGTTAGAATAAAAAAATGTGATTTTTTGAATAAATTTTTATTTGACTTTTATTTAAGAGGTGATAGAAGATCACATATGTATATGGTAGGATTAGGATAATCCATATCATTCTTAGTCATCTTATAATTAAAATCTCTTGGACTCCAACTTGCATAATCAACATAAAAACTTATGAATTAATTTTTTAGAAGTCAACTTTTAGTTACTTGTGCATACAAAAAGTATGGTTACTTTTTGCCCTTTTGGTATAAATTAAATGTTATTTTTGCACCTTAAAATGTTAGACTTAACATACGTTAATTGCATTAACTCTCATAGTTATTTTTACTCCCTTTTTAAAAGTTGAATGTTATTTTAGTATTAAAAATTGTTAAAATTATTTTTATTTCTTTAGTATATGTTTACGGCTATTTAAAAACTTTAACCCTTATTCCAAGCTTTTCTAGCATACCTACAAGTAAGGGAAAGCTAAACCCACATCTCACCATTACTTACGTTCATTGAGAAGTCTTGGCTCTTGGGCTTACACAGTTTGTGCACCATTCAAAATTTCTTTCCTAGCTTAATTAGTTTTAATTGGAATAAGGGGATGTTCAGGAGTAATTAAATGAACTAGCAATGCGCACTGTAGAGGCTTAGTAGAAATTAGGATTGGGGTAAGGGGCGCATTGGGCTATGTAGACATTGGGGCAAGGGCTGAACATGCATGGTTGTCTCTCTAACATCCGCCATAGTGAACAACACAGTCCTGCGATGCATGAATAGTTTCCGCATAAAAATCATAAACATAAAACCTAAGAGAAGAAAAGAGGGAAACAAAGAGGAAGGACCTGCACCATGGTTATGGTTTGGTGAAAACCTTAGTTTCAAACCATGGTTTAATGAAAATTGCCAAATGCCCATACCGTTTGAAAATTATGGTTTGACAAAAAGTCAGGTTCCAGACTATAGTTTCCAAAATTGAATTTTTCTTGCTTTTCAATTATGAAACCATAGTTTGCCCAAACTGAGACAAAACTCCTTTTATATACTTACTTTGGAATCCATAAAAGCTATTCTTACCAAAATACTCCCATTTTATCAAAACCTAGACTTTCACAAAAGCTATTTTGAAAACTATGGTTTGCTTTAAAAGCTATTCTGTAAAAGTCAATCCAAACGGTCCTGAAGTGGCAATTTCAAAATGCGCTATTAGTGTTTCACAATCTTATGTCTAGGGTAGGATTTTGGGGCCTCTAGACCCTAACATAAACCTCACTATGCATTCCACATGATATGATCTCCATTTTCTCCTAGGTTTAAGGAGGTTTATGATGAGATTTGAGATTGAGGGAGACTTTCACTGATTGAAATGAGTTTAAATGGCTTATTTGATGTTCTTTGGGTGTTCTAATGGGTTGAATGAAGGTTTTTCATGTGTTGGCGGTGGTTTGAGTAAGTATTAGGGTTGAATTATATAAGGAATAAGAAACGAAATATTAATGCCCAATAGTAATCAAATAAGATAGAATATACGAGAAATGAGAATGAAAAATGAGGAATTAACATTAAAAGTGAGTTTGGATAATTTAAGCCCCTGGGATTAGTGGATTTAATTATGTTAGCCTTGTATGCATGGGCAATTCTTGTGAAATATGTAGATTGACATTGGATTGTGGTGTTTGGCAAGTGGAATCTTTAAAGGTCTGTTTGATATAAGGAGAAGAGAAGGGAGGGGAGGGAAATCAGGGAATTTTGCTCCCCTTCCCTTATTTAGATAGCAAAACTTTTTAGGAGGCCCTTCTAACCCTCTCCTTTAAAATTAGGGGAATTTGGGAGGAGAAGCTAATATTTCATCTTATGTTGACCAATATGTTCATGTTATTTTTAAATAGTATGTATAGAATTATAATAATATTTATATATTAAGTAAAAAATAATTATATTTATTTAATTTTAATAATTATAAAACTAAAATCAATCCAAACAAAGTAAAATGAAATATCTCTCAAACCCTCCCCTCCCTGCCCCTCCTCTCCATTGAGCCAAACACAGCCTAAGGGTTGAGTAATATAAGCTACGGATTGAGGTAACCATGGTTCGATTCATTTTTATGTTTTTGTAATATCCTAAATTTTAGTCTCAAGGTTTGTAGTTAATTAAGCTTGATTAATGAGAAACATTGCAGTGTTAAATGATTGATATTGATTATTTATGTTGTAGGTGTTTGGTTGAACAAAGTAGTGGATTGGCTTCCTAAACACTCTGATGAAAGGATGTATATGTCTGCTTGGGATTTTAATCCCCTATCCTCTTTGTTGTTATTATCTACGGAGCATAATGATCTTTATGGGTGTGTGTAACAAAAAGATTTGGTATATATTGCCTGAGGCAAGATAAGCTACCTGTTTATTTATTAATGTGGGGTATGTTTGCAATAATGTGAGAAATGTGACTTATTTGCAATACCATATCCAATAGTGAGCAAAACCATAGCCAACATTTTTTTTCAATACATCCATGGCCAATATTTCTTCAACCCCTATGTTCTTATAATTCTGTAAACTATGTTAAACCAATTTATTGTACAAGCCGTAGAAAATGTGTTTTTTCACACTAAAAATATTATGACATGGTGAATCATGACTAGCTAATATTTCTTGTACATAATGCATCACCTATTTTCTTACTAGTCTTACAAGGTTCTTTACACACATAAGGGACAAGATATTGACCAAGCAACACGCTAAAATTTCTATGCTCCATTAACTCTTCTATAAGCAATTCTACTTGAGATTGTTCATCTTCCTCCTACCCCTCTGACTAATTTTGATTGATCCAATTCTTTCTTCAATAAGATCTGTGAGTGTAGTTAGAAAGCAACGTAGACACAAAATGTCTGAACATATACAAAAGATAGTAAACATATCATAACTTTATCAAGTACATAAACCTAAACATATGCAAAAGATAGTCCACATGTCATATTATCATAAGTTACATAAACCTAAACATACACGTTAGTTTAAGCCACACTAGTAGATATATAATTCAACCATCTCTAAGACTCAGTAGCAGTGCCATAAACCATGAACCGCAACCATTGTATCAAGTACGCATGTTGACTTCTGACTGAAGCAAATGTTTCCCGACAAGTCTTATCCTGAAGAAGCTTCATGCATCGAACACGAAAGTCAATATCATCTTTGATTTCATCAAGGCTAAGCAGATCATTCATAACCACATCCACGCTCGCGTCTCTTATTTCCTTCAATGACTCAGCTCTATCCTTATAGGCATTAGCTATTACACTGACTGCATTCGCTATTTGTTTTGAAGCTGGAATTTTGTGCCTTTTGTTCTTAACTTGCCCTTCAGCTCTCTTCCTCTTCCCCTGGCTTCCAGATTCACTAGGAACTACTGGTGGAGTGATATTTGTTAAGCCTATGCTTGCTATGTCATCTGTCACTCCTGTACTAATGGCTGGGTTAGTACCAATAAGCTCGTCTTCACTGTCCCTTGAGCCTTCTTCTTCATCCATGGTGTGTCGGTCCACGTCTTTCTGATCTTCCTCCTGTGATTGCGGCTGTGTGTATGATGGTGCAAAACATTGTTTTCCAGTTGCCCCCACATCCTTGAATATCAATCTTAGCTTATTCTCATTTTGTAGGCCAGCGCATCTAAACTTTCTATAGTTTGAATTCACCTGCATGCATTTACAAATAATGATAGTTAAGTTTGCTCCAACTAATTTTACTTAACTCAAACTTTAAAGCATGTAACAATTTTGTTACCTGTATTTTTTGATTCCACCACTCATTTGATGCAGATATGGCATTTGTTACAGGGTCGCGGCTCACACCGGTCTCTTTATTTAAGGCATCCCAACACTTCAATTCTTTTTTTAATACGTCTAACCTATTCCTGAATTGTTTCTTCCCATATTCTTTCCCAGTCTTCTCATTAAATTTGGAAGTAATTACTTTCCAACCTTTTGGAGTAAAAGTGCTCCCACGCCGTTCTTTTTTGTGTATTTGCTCAATGCATGCATTGATAAAAACTTGAGTTGCATACTCATCCCATACTGCCTTTCCTTTATCGTTGTCCATAATTGACAAAACGCTAGCTAGCTAAAATGTTTGCCATAAACAACAATTCCAAGCACAAGCTTGTTTCAGATGTCCAACCATAAGCAAGGTTCAGTACGGTAACAATTAAATGATGACATATGATACAATCTGAATATAATGCAAACCCAAAAAACCCACACTTTTATAGAAAAGCTTTAATAAAAGATCAACACACACAAGCGCAAGTCTTGAAAACACCATAAGCAAGCATTTCATTTAATCAAAAGGGCATCATAAAAATCATAAATTAACAAAGTCGGTGATATATATCAAAAGGGTATCATCAAAACCGTAAATTCACTTATGTTTGGATTCATAACGTCGGATGTTACAAACCGAAACAACAACAATGAAAAGGAAAAGAAACAAACTTGACTTGAACAATAAATTAACAGGAAAAGAAAAATGAGTACATTAACGTCGCAATGTGATTTTAGTTATGATAATACGTAAAATGATTTATAATAAGCCGAAACAGCAAAATGGCTTAGACAAGGCTCCCTTTTCATATTAGTTTTGGCACATGAGTAGCTACCAAAGCTTGGAAATAGAGATGAAGAAACAGAGCCAAAGCAAAACCGATAAAGCTGTGAACCACAGAGACTAAGCAAATCTTGGAAACAAAGATGAACAAACAAAGACTAAGCACACGCTAATGCTATCAACCACAGAGACTAAGTAAAGGTTGGAAACATAGACTAACGAAAGCTTGGAAACAAAGATGAAGAGGAGAAAAAACTCATAGATGCCCGTCAACCACAAACGATAAGGAGCGTTGAGGAGATCTGTCGGAAGACACCAAAAATCAGCTAGAAAAGCGGGAGAAGAAGCCAGAGTTGAGTAGATCTGTCTAAAGCTCGAAGAAGAAGCCAGAGAAGAGAAGTGTGTAGATCGGCACAACCAACCTTTGCATGGGTAGATCCGCGCCCTAACCCTCACTAGTAGCGGCTGCCGAACTTGAAGAGAACATTCAGGGAGAAGAGGCCGGACGACGGTGGACGGTGGACGATGGCGGACTTTTGATCCGCCTGTGACCACGATGGAGAAATGGTGTTTTGTCGAAGAGAGCTGTGGGGATAGGGACCATTCAAGGAGAAGAGGCCGGACTTGAAGAGAACATTGAGGGAGAAGAGTCCGGACAACGATAGACAATGGCGGCCTTCACGGTTGCTCTGCCTATGACCGCTTTGTCGAAATGGTTCACTGTCAAGAGTGTTAAAAAGAGCCGTGGGGATAGGGAGGAGAGAGAGAAAAATGGGTTGGTCTTTTGTTTAAATGGCATTTATTGCATTTGACCGTTATTTTTTTTTTTTTTGCTTCTCACCTAACACCTACCCGGATTAGTGGAGAGAGAGAAGTCACTTCTATCCCATGATTGTTCATAAGTCCAATTTGTTCAATCAGTGATCCTTGGGCCTCAATGTGACGATTGAAAGCCAAATCGTCAAACCAAACATACACATTATTCATGCCCAAAACAATATCTTTCCATATTTTTAATGATCCCTCAAGGCATCAGTTTAAATCATATATCTGAGGACTGGTTTGATCAATACAGAGGATAAGGCTTGATAATATAAAGTATAATACAATAAGACCTAACCAAAATTTCAATCCCATCCAACATTTGATTTGACAATGTATGACTTGTATGATTGTGGAAGACGATACTCTTTAATGCTCAAAGATGTAAAATATAATAATAGATAGAATGAAAATTAAATTCTTTCACAAAACAAAAATCAAGCTGATAAACAGAAAGGTCTCCTTCCATGAAACAATTTTAGTAAATTTTAGTACAGAAAATGGAAACCAGCTTCGCTTGATTGCACAAAAGGAGACAACAAGGCCAAAGCTAAGGGAAAACAATTTCTTGAAACGGTGTAGATACTTTTCCAACCAGGAAGAGAGAGGGAGATAAATTTTTCCAGCTAGTAAACAGATTGATGATGAGGCATTTGTACTGGATTTGCTCACAAGGAGTTGAACAGAATGGAAATTTATATGTCTACATGGAACATCAAAATAATTGTATAGATTGATAAAGAGAAATGAAATGTTCTCAGAATTTTCATAAACAGAATTCAGTGCCATTAATACAAGCCAGCCAAATTGGTTGCGGGGCATCCTGCCACAACCTACTGGCTGAACAGGGCCTGTGCAGTGGGCATGGCAGAATGTGTATATATATTGATATATATTTCAAAAAAAGACTCTCATTGCCTTTGTTATTCTGCATTTCAAATTAACAAGGCCTTCAACTTTTACGGCAAATTCATTGCCTGTTTTTTCCTTCTTCCCTCACTTTGAGTGAGACAATACTATAAATCAAATCAGTTTTATAAATATAATTAATAATCAACGATACTGAGATTCATCACTCATCAATACATTATGGAGCGTATTTAATCATTCATCAGATTGAAGAGAGAAAAAAACCTTAAACGTTGGGGCATTTCCGTAAATATGTTCATGTCAGCCTTCATCCAACATTGCTAACATGAAAAAGATGAAAATCTCTTATCCTAAACAAATTACAGATTCATTGTCGCCAAATTCAATGTACAAAATTTATCAACCAAATCCCTCTCAGATTGAAGAGAGAAAACAACCTTAAACATGGGGCATTTCCGCATATATGTTCATGTCAGCCTTCATCAAACATTGCTAACATGAAAAAGATGAAAATCTCTTATACTAAACAAATTACAGATTCATTGTCGCCAAATTCAATGTACAAAATTTATCAACCAAATCTCTCTCATTTTGGCTAACCCCGCCCCAAAATTGATTAAATCCATACAGAAGTCAGACGATATTTAGCGTCAATTCCATTCCAGACTTAAATTACTTATAGAAAGTTAGAAACATACCTGCAGTGATTCAGTGACAAGAGACGGAAACAGTGAGGCTCAGAGACCAGAGGCGGAGACTAAAGTGACAGAGAGAGAGAGAGAGTCGAGAGTGAGAAAGTAAGCCGTGACCAGCGAGAGACGAGAGAGGTGGCGTCTGGAGATTGGCGTCTGGAGATTGGAGAGAGGCAGAAATGAAGAACAAGCAAGACCCGAAAGGGTGGAAGAACAAATGCAAATCTAGAGAGGCAAAGTCAAGCAAACTGAGCGACGAAGAAGGGGAAGCTAGATAGGGAGGGAAAGTGGTGAGGGCCGACAGGCTCTAGTGGCCGGCGGTGGACCGGTGACGGAACTCGAGACGCAGGTTGCAATCAGCGATTCCTGTCTAGAGAAGCCGAGAAAATAATGAAAATTAGGTAAAAGGGATTTCGGAACAAGTGAGAGAATTGTTTTAAAAAGGAAAACCATTGAGATCGTGGGCATCATCGAGAGAGCAACCCGAACAGGAGCGATTGGTTTCAGGAATATGGATGGTGGAGATTAAAACTAGGATTTAGGGTTTCAGGAATATGGGATACACAACATAATAAATTAAGGGGGGGATGATGCAAAAATATCAAGGAAAAATGTTATATAAAAATTGTTGAAATACTTAAAATTCTAATTTACATTGTTAAATTTAAAATATTATGAATTATGTTATATGATATGATTATGGATTTATAAATTTGGCCAAATTATCTTTTTACCTTTAGTTATTAAAACATAAAATTGAAAACTAAACTATATTGTTTATACACTATGTAAGAACCCCAACAGTATAACATTCATCAGGGGCCACTACATAGCTAGAAAATTAGCAAAAACAGACGTTAGCATTAATTAATGGCTCTGACATTTTTGCCCCAATTTTAAATGTTCATGGGTATTTTTACATCAAGTATTGTATATGGTGCCAGATACATTTTTAGAATATGTAGATGGAGAAAATATAGTATTAATTTTTTATTGCAGCAAAGAAGAGAGAGAGAGAGAGAGAGAGAGAGAGTTTGGCCAGAGAATATTTTGAGGTGGAGATAGAATCGATGATTGCTGCTTCGACGTTGTCAATAGAAGAATCTGATGCCTTGGCTAGAAGTAGGAAGAAAGTGTGAGCAGGTGAGGGAGTTTATTCTACTGAATACTCTATAGTTGTGAGAGATGAAGAATGGATGCATGATGAGATTCCTATGAACTCTTCGGCAAAGGTCAAGGAAAATAAATGGAAAACGTTCAAAGAGGCTGTCACTAGAAACAAGGAGAATGAGGGTGAAGAAGAGGATTGGTAGAGTGGGGACATTGGAAAGAGAGAATCCAAGTCGAGATGACAAATAAAGGGCCTAACATGATTTTTTCAAATAAGGAAAAAGGATCGTTTAAGTCAATGTTGGAAGAATACACTGATTGTGAAGCTTTTAGGGAGAATGGTGAACCTAGAATATTTGGAAAGGAAGCTTCAACAGATGTGGGCTCAGTGTGGAGATGTAGAGTAATTGATGTGGGGTTGGGGTTTTTCGTAGTACCGTTTACAGATTTACATGACTATGAGCTTGTTTTAACGAGAGGTCCATGGTTATTATTTGATCATTACCTGTTGATACAACCATGGAAATAGGATTTTTATCCAGAGACAGAGATAGTGTCAACGATTTCTGCATGGATTCGTGTTGTTGGTTTGCCTCTGGATTATTATGATAAAGGAGAACTTTTTGTGATTGGCTCTCAAGTAGGTCGAATGCTTAAAGTTGACACAAACACCATGAACCAAAATAAAGGATGTTTCACGCGGATATGCGTGTAGCTGGACCTTCATACTCCTCTCTATCCCGTAGTACTCGTTAATAGAAGGAAGTCAAGATTCAATATGAAAGCATGCATATGATTTGTTTGAGTTGTGGCCGCTAATCATAATGTCATTCATTGTTCTAACAAGAAAATGGATATAACTAGTGCTAACGGTAATGATAGAGTTTAGCGGTGTGAAGGTCGTGATACAAATATGGTTCACGATAGGGTGCATAAGGAAGGGAAGATGTTGTATGATGAACAACAGATTCATTATGAACCATGGATAGTGGTACAGCGGCACCAACGTAATTTCCGGCTAGGGACTATAACGGGAAAGGGAGTGAAGTTGGGCAATCACAACAATCAAATTTTGGGAAAGGGGGAGAGGATCACGATATGCAGCTTTGTTAGAGGAAGATATGGGTGATCCAAAAAATTAGCTGATGAAGCATAATAGTAGGGATTCAAGATCTGATATATTAAGAAATAATAAAGAGACTTTAAAGGATAAAAATCAGCTGATGCAGCATAATAGTAGGGATTCAAGATCTGATACATTAGTAAATAATAAAGAGACTTTAAAGGAGAATAATATTGGGAGGGATATGCCTCTAAAGTTGAAGAACCAAGCTGCACATATTAAAAATGGGCCAAGTCATAAAGAGCATGTGATAGAGAGTGATATGAAGGTTTTAATGAGAGCAAGGGAGAGATTGGGCTTAACACAAAAGGAAGGTGTGGATATGGATATTGATGCTGAAGTGCATGGTGAATTACAATTAGCCATGCAAAGTGTTTTGGTGGAACTTTATCAACAAACTTCTAAGGAGATAACTACACATGTATTAACATCGACAGTGATAAGGGCAAATAATTTAATGGATCCTAGTGCAAAGGATCAATTGAAATTTTCTATTCGATTTGATCCTTTATCGAAGGAGTGTGCAAATATGGAGCTTAGTGATTGTGTTGCTTTGGAAGGTAAATGAATAGCACAATTGTTTTTTTTTAATATACGTATTTTGTTTTTTTATGGATTACAAAATTTGAATTTGGAATGCAAGAGGTGTTGGTGGTCGTTCGTTCCCTGGCTTGATTAAGGATTTACCTAAAAAATATGATTTTTAGTTTCTTAACTTATTAGAAACTCGATAGAAGAGTGAAAAAGCTAGTAGTTTGGCACGAAGGTGGGGGTTTAAAAATTTTAAGGTAGTAGATGCATCTAGTCATAGTGGTGCTATTTGGTGTTTCTGGGATGAAGATG
>JBAGKO010036671.1:0-10385 GCA_037177275.1 Acacia concinna | reverse complement strand
TCATTTGTTTCTACTTAGGTATTTCAACTCCATAACTTATAAATTCATTCCAAAAACTTAGCTAATCCCTTACTCATCATTAAATGAACCACAAATCAATTCCCACCGAATTCAGCCCACACAAATTTATATTCAGATTTCAGAACTTAGCTCAACCTAATCCAGTACATGTGCATACCTATCTCAGTCAACAACAATTAATTTCAGTTTTGATTTCCCCCTCCTTTCCAAAGAAAATCGAAGACACATATATACACATATTCAATTTTCCCTTTACAAAACCAAAACAGAACCAAATGAGACAACATACACATCCCATCTCAGAATTTCAGTAATCACTTTCAATCTCAAACAGAACCGGAATGAATGGAAGAGAAAGGAAATTTTCGAACTCACCTTCAAGCCCTCAATTTCAGCTGCAATACGAACGCCCTTCAGTTTCACTGTCTCCTTCGATTTACAGCAAGAATCGCAACTCCTTCACTTCGATTTCTAGCTCTCCCTCTCGGCTCTTTAGCAACAGCAACGAACGTTCTTCCCCGTCAATTTCCAACAGCAACAAGGCTCTCCTTCAGTTCCAACAAAATCACAACCAGAATTCCACTTCCCCAGCAGTGACGCACTCTATCTCTCTTGGTTTCAACTTTCTCTGGCCCGAAGATAGCAGATGCAGCATCGAACACTCTCAGTTTCCCACTCTCACCGCTGCAGCAACTAAGTCTCTCACTCAGTTTCTCTTTCTTCGTGGACAGCAATAGGAATATGAAAGGAAATGGTTAAAGTTCTCTGCTCCATTTGACCGAATGAAATATAGTAGAATGGATTTCTCTCTCATTCTCCACCGTGGATAACATGTGATTGGTTGGTCAAATTTGTTTTGACCCAAAGAAAACAATTGGCTGAAAGAAGCATTCTCTTTCTTTCCTTTTCTCTTTTTTTTTTCGGTGGCAAGGGAAATAAATGAATAACAATTGTGTGCCTTTCTCTCAAATAATTCTGATAAATAATTCTTAAATATTTGTAATCAAATAAGTCTCCAATTATTCTTCCCAAATTACACATAAAATCATAAGGTTATGATTTTATTCTGATTTAATAAGGTTCCCAAAAATTGGGATATTGCACCAAACCTTGGCAACCCAGCAAGGTTTCTCTGAAACCTTCCTATGTATTTTGAAACCTTGCAGGTGGGCCAATATTAGAGAATCCTTAAGGTTAGATATTGACCTCGAGGTTGGTAAGTTCTTCCAATTTAATCTTTTCATATGCTTTGAATTTCTTATTTGCAAAAACAAGATATCTCAAGGGGTTATTTAAACCTCAAGGGTTCAAGCATATTCCAAACTATAATTTTCACAAAGTAACCTTGAGTTAAGATAACCATCAAGGGTGTGATCTAATATGCTTGAAACCTCAAAGGTAATTTCAAATCTCAAGGTAATTCCAGTTTATAAAATCCTCAAGGACATATTTTTCTAAAACTTCATGTGTTAATTGTTAATTAAATCCTCGAGAATATTGATTTCTAAAGATTACCTTGAGGAAACCTTAAAACCTAATGAGATCGAAATTGTTGCCTTCTGGGGCATCAAGATGTGATTGCACCAAATAATATAGTATATGGCCATCAAGATGTGATTGCACCAAAGATTACCTCGAGGAGCACGTATTGGTAAAAACCTAGAAATTGGCCTCTAATATAAACATAATAAAATGGGTAAAAGAAATGGGGGTTTTTACAAGATTTGTTGGTGTAAGAGTAAATTAAAAAAAGTGCAGATAAAATAAATATTTTTAGTATTTTCAATTTATAAAGGAAAATTTGGATAAAAGGGAAATGATGAAATAGTCTATTGATGGGGATTCATCTATCCTTGCTCTTTTAAAAGATAATTTGAGAGTTTAAATCTCTAAGTTCAAATGAAAACCCCAAGCAATCGCTTGGGTCCAATGAATCAATTAATAATAAACTTCCCTTAAATCTAAGTTAATTTAACATTACCTAATCCATTGTTAAGAACCACTTAGCGTGCAATTGGATAGATGAAGTACTATCTTTAGATTGTCAATCAACAATCTGAGGATGTCACGTGCACAGAAAGAACATCAATAATCATTGATAAACTACTGAACACAATGCTTGATATATATCTATCAAATCGTCCATAAATGAAAACAACCAACCAAAAGCAATACATAGTCTAAGCTCATAATTTACAATCATAAATCAAATCTCACAAATATGCAAAAATACCTAAATCTAGGAAACCTAACATAAAGTGAAATACAAGCTTAGAATGGAAAACTACTCCCCTATGAAGCCCGTTGAGCTCAAGCTACCTCCTCCATCACCAAGAGGCTAAGAGTTTAGCCTCTCATGTCTTTGAAACGAATGCAATCATGTCTGACTATGAGAATCCATTAATGAAGCTGAAACTGGTTTGGAAAGGTGAAGAAGAAGGTGAAGGGAATGATTCAAATGGTCTGGAATGGAAGAAGATGATGGGCAAATGGGAGAAATGAAGGGTTTTGGCTATGGAGGCAAGGAGGAGATGAGAAGAGAGTATGGGTTGTTCCTAACTGCAAATCTGCAGAATCAGGATGAGTTTTTCATGGTAGCTACTCCCCCTTGAATATGGGATGTAAAACCCTATTTCAAAATGCCAAGTTTCATTTTTGGGGCTAAGGTCGCAACCTCATATTCTCAGGTTGTGACCTGGAAAGGTAGAATGCAACCCAGGTCTTGATTTTAGCTTAGGTCGCGATCTCAGAAGACAGATAGCACTTCAGTCTTGACTTAGCTTCCAAAACCTAGATCTTCACATAGGGGCATCTAGGTCACGACCTTCACATTCCAACTTGCAACTTGGGGAGGCAAAATACTACAATCTATGCTTTGGCCTTTAGAATTTGACAGCTTCATCATTTTGAGTCTTAAATTCTTCTCCGATTGCCTGAAAATAACAACAAAGATCCTTGTAAAGACCAACTAAGCAATATTAAATAAGGAGGTAGAATTTTGACCCTTTTTACCCTTAAAATAGCATAATGCAATGCATGAACCCATGTAATCCAAAAGCTATAAATGAAATGCATAATGAGGGTAAAAGTGTTGTAATTCATTAGAAAACTCTTAAGAAAACCATGTAAATATAAAGTTATATCAGTAATCATCAATTTTGTTTGTAATGCTTGATTAAGAATTGATGGAATTCCAGATTTTATTCAAAAAAAGAGATGCTTAAATTCAGTTCTAGGCTTGCGAGTTTCTTGATCAATACCCATCTAAGAAGTTTCTTCCTTAAATTTGTGTTCGATAAATTCTTAAACTTGGCGCAGCTAACCATGGAAGCCTTGACATGTTCACTTCTCCCCATATGAAAATGAAACACCAATAAGAAGGGTTTGTTATGACAATATTGATCCTTCATAGCAAAGATCACAGGATTAAGTAAAAACAGGACATAATTTTCGAAGCTACAGAGACAGAGTGTATTATTAGTGAAGTTATGAGATCAAATTTTGTTATGAAAAGGAGAGGGTGAGTGTGTAATTACGGCGGAAAATACAAGCTCAAATAGAAGAAGGGAAACATGATGGCCCGGGTGAATTCATACAGATTCAAATAAGTATTTTTGTAAGAACAAATAAAAATCAAGTTGAATTTGTGACCTGATTGATTTCAAGTTTTCAAGCAATGGGCTCCACGAGTACTTATATTTTTAAAGAGTACTTATATTAAAAACAACTTAGGAAGAATATTTAGTAATTACTAATATGGTGTATATGCCTATATGGATGGTAGATTAATAATATGATGCCAATACATAAAAAAAATTGTAAAGAATATTGGATAAGCATATGATCATTTTATTAGTAATTAAAGGCATTTAATTGATATTTAGTATTTATACGGTATGATGAGAACTTAAATTATTTTAAATTTTTTATTTCTGATTGGTCTAACACTGGATTGACTTCGACCTGACCCATTGACTTTTGACCCAATACGCTAACCGGTTCAATGATCAATCTGAGTTTCAAAAGATTGAGTATAACATACTGAGTGAATCTTTAGGGTGTGTTTGGTTCAACAGAGAGGTTATAAACTTGTTTGGTTAAATGAGGTTATAAATTTGTTTGGTTCAATAAGATGGGAGCTTTGAGCTATATAATATCAAAAAATAGCCATAGACAATTTGGTCAGGTTGAGATACAAATTTTCTCTCTTATAGAAAAAATTATTAATTTGAAGGTTTGAGAACTGAGGGGGAGAGGAGCACCACAAAACAAAATTTTTTTTGACACCTTACCTCTTCTCCCCTCCTTTCGACTATCTTAACCTTTATATAATCTCACCTAACCTAGGGTTAAGATAGGAGTTGAGCAGCTAAAATATTAGTTTCGGGGAAATTGCAATTTGGTCCTAAGGAAGGGACGTTACGATCAAACGGTACCAGAAAATCGTATAATTATAAATAAATCTCATAGAGTTGTCAATGCTTAACATGGATCGTTTGATCGTAAAGTCTCTTTCTTGGGACCAAATCTCAATTTTCCCATTAGTTTTTCCTTTTTGCTTTTATCTATAGAACTAATTTTACTTTATTATTAAGTAAACTCAATGGATTCTATTAATTTTTTGTAATATAATTTTAAAAAATTTAATATAAAGTATAAAATTTATATTATTTTGTTCCCTCCTTTTTAGCGTGTTTGTGTGTGTGTGTGTGTTTGTAAAATAGCGTATACTTAAATTAACGTGTGTATTGGTTTTAATGGGATGGTTTATACTTTATAACCGCTTAAACATAAAGTCTAAGATTTCAGTTCGCCTTTTTCATTTTAAACAAGAATAAACTTTCAATATATAGAAATGATATTGCGTTCAAAATGTTTCTATTTAAATATAAACAAAAAAATATTAACTTTTTGCCTTCTCTCTTTCTTAATATAAGGGTAATATAATGAGTTTTCTTAGATTCTAAATATTAACAAAAAAACCTTAAGTAGTTCCGTTGTATATAATTAAATAGGGCATTCAAAGGAACCTAACATATATTTGTTATAAATAATAACTAATTCAATTAACTTTCTGAACTCAATAAATCAATTAGCTTTTAGGTTTAATTCATCTTACCTATACATATATGAAGGATTCCGGGCATACTTCTTTTTTATTATATGAGGTTAGCATCGAATCCGAATTAGATGTCACATAAGACACTAATAATACCACATGACTTAGAGGCCGTTGGTATTTCGGTCATACTTGAAATTCAATTGATTCATTGAGTACTCCACACAAGATCGGAATTTCAATACGGACTAAGAGAACCTGATAGAGTTTCTATGGTAAGGCTTGTGAACAGTAACAGTAACAGTAACTTCCATTAGTGATGTAAATAATGCAATTTGATTATAGATTGATATGATGAATATGTAAAAAATTATATTTCATATTTAGGGTTAATATCAATTCTCCAAATATATCGTATATTAAAAACAGGAAGGAGCAGATGAGTTGGCGTGCTTTCTCTTTCTCTTTCTCTTAGCAAATTGTTGATTGCCTCATGTTTTTTATCACTCAGATATATTGAGAGCTACCTTTAATCCCATTTAATACCAATTTTTTGGCCATAACCCAATTATCCCTTGTCATCTTTTCAAACACCACACTTATGTACAATACTTGTATTGAACTTTCCCAAAATCAAACAACACCTCTTTCAAATATCCTGAAATTTTTGCAGCTTTATAAACATAAACCAAATTTAAATGTCTCTAAGGTTTACTTATCATCACACACGGATACACATATTTACATTCCTCATATATTATAATGTCAAGCTTCTTTTAATTTCACTATTTCTATCATAGAACCTCACACCATTATCCCTGAAATGTCAAGCCTCTTATTTCGGCAATCACAAATTAGAGCAGATTAAAAACTTGAAACAACACAATACATTAACTTAATAAGCTTTGTTCTACTCTTACATACCACTAATAAAGTTGGTCACTGCTTGCCTTTGATTCAGCGTCAGATTTCAATTGCCCTTTATGCTTGATGAGCTAGTCTCTTAACTCACAATTTAATTACAAGAAAAATGCAGATTAAGTAGCAAATTCTAGGATCGAATCACAAGGAGCCTTAATTAATCAAAGCTGGACCAAGCAACCTAGGAACTTTTTAAAGTGAATTAGTAATGTTAAGCACAATTTAGGAAGCAAATGGAAGAGATGATGAAGAAGAATGCATGCTGGAATTCTAGTAAACAGAATATAAATGGAAACTGAGGCAGAGGCAGAGTAATTCGATTTTGAAGCACATTCAGTCAATCAACGCTGAATCCTGTGGTTCTCTAGTATCCTCCATCCTTGCATCTAAGTATTAGAACAGGCTTACTTCGATTAGCACTCAGAAGCCACAAATTAACTTACAACTTGAGTTAAACATACTGACAATTTGAAAACCTCCAGATCGCTAATTAAACCTGAATTTGAACATCAACGTAGTAAATCATGGCCTAATTAACTCTAGAAATATGCCTTAACTATCCAACACAAGTTTTACAATCTAACACAGTTGAACTAGACAGATTAAAGCTCAACCGAGCTAAAACAGAGAGCTAGCAGAAAGCCGCCCAAATCACTTACTAAACCAAACCAAATCCTACTCTACATTACATAACCAAGTTCAGGAGTCTACTAGATACCACAAGAAAAAGCTCTAGCCACGCATGGCAGCCATTTGAGCAAGAAGAAGAAAATCTGGAACAACCATGAAACAGAGACAATCAGTGATCTTCAATGGAGGATTCTGGTCATCACTATGTATGAAACGCTCTCAAACTTACCCAGGTCGATTTCTCTCTGTCTCTCTCAGTTTTCTAAAGAGTGGTCACACCTCCAATTCCGTCTAGAAATGAGTGAGTTATGATCATCCTAAGTTCAGCCCTTCCATCACGCGTTACACCTCTGTTTTCCGTCACTTGCAACGGTCAAAATAATCTTTTGGAGGAAATTATAGTTTAGTACCCCTCCTCACATAAGCTTCCTACTTTTGGCTTTCACATTTCTTGTTCTTTCATCCAGGTCCCTGTGATCCTTGTTTAGTCAATTTCTTATTAATTGCACTTTGTCCCTTTGCTTTTCTTCCTTCCAATTGAAGCCCCTTTTCACCTAGGTCCCTCAAACAAAGATGGAATTCCAAAGTCCTTTCCAAATTATTATTTAATTCTGTCTAATTAATTATTTTTCTCCATTTGCCATATAAAATGACTAAAATGCTCCGAATACACATGTAGTCATGATAAGTTATATAAGCACATTTTAACTATGGAAAATGCTATATTTTTTCATATAAAATGTTACAATTAATTATGTAAGGGTATGTGACTTATCAACGTTCAAAGTATCACTCAAATGATAAAAACAGAGGTGAGGTAGGAGATTAGGGCCCCTATCTTTGTTGGAACCTAGCTTTTCTTCTTAACCTTCTTTTTTTACACCATAAATAAAAAGCAAACCTAAATACAAGAACAAAAAAAAAAACAAAAAAGCTAGAAACCGTTATCAGAGACTAAAATCATCAGCAGCTATGGATTGAAACTTCTTAACCTTTACCGTCTGCCTCTTCTCTTCTCAAGCTCACTCTCTTTTTCTACCTGAGATATCTGCCTGAAATGGAAGAGAATACTGAAATTGGATAACTAAACTATTTTTCCCTTCGCAGTTTTTTTCCAACTTTGTACCTTAATTATTATATTGGAAAAATCAAATAATTTTTAAAAATTAATCCGTAATCCTTTATATAAGAATTTTCTTCCTTAACTAGCTCCTTTAACTCATAAAATAATTTCTCTAAAATTTATGTACTAAAAATTAAACTCTAACTATTTTTCTTGAATTATTTTAAGAAATTAGTCCCTTAATTCCAAAATTAACTTTAAGATTATTTGGGACACTTGCAAAGAGTTACACCTCTTCATAATTTTCTATATCCCAATCTTAATGATTCACTGTGTTTTCTCAAATTTTTTTACTTTTATGGATTTTTAACAATTAGTTTCTCTTTTATTTCCTTTGAATATTGCCCAAAAGATAGTAATTTTTTTAACCGAATTAATCATTTGTGAGGTAATTTAACTTTAAATAATTTCTCCAAGGCTCAAAAAGTATCTTAGGCGTCGCTTCCTGATTTTTAAGACTTTTACTTATGTGACATTTCGTTTTACTCATTGCACTCATAATAAGTTGGATGTTACCACTTGTCTCTTTAACAGCTCATAGCTCTCTATAAAAAAAATATTTTTTTTATATACACCGGAATTAAAAGCAATACAAAACAATAATTAAAATGGCTACATTTGATTTAGGGGGATTTAAAGCCCCGGGTCCTGATGGTATCCAGGCTTTCATATTTCAAGAATATTGGGAGATTGTGGGTGAATCTATTTGCAAGATGGTGAAAGATATCTTTGAAGATCCTGCGAAAATTCATGTTCTTAATGATACCAATTTAGTCCTTATTCCCAAAGTAGAGAGGTCTAATAGCTTAAAAGAGTTTCGACCAATATCCCTATGCAATGTGAGTTACAAAATAGTTACCAAGGTGATAAGTCAAAGACTCAAGCATGTCATTCCAAAATTGATAGGTAATCATCAGTGTAGTTTTGTATCAGGCAGACAAAGTGGTGATAATATTATTATTGCTCAGGAGGTGATTCATTCAATGAAGAATAAAAAAGGTCAGAAGGGATGGTTAGCTGTAAAGGTCGATCTGGATAAGGCTTATGACAGATTGGATTGGAATTTTATTAGAAATACTCTCAATACCCTTGGGATTGAAGCCAAGATGATATAATTAATCATGTCGTATATCTCATCAGCCTCTTTTCAGGTTCTGTGGAATGGGGAAGAAACGGGAAAATTCCAAGCATCTAGGGGTATTCGACAAGGAGATCCTATATCTCCATATATTTTTGTGTTGTGTATGGAAAGACTAAATCACATTATATCAGACTCTATAGTGAGTAAAGAATGGAAACCCATTTGTCTTAATCCAGGTGGTCCACCCCTCTCTCATCTTTTCTTTGCAGATGATCTTGTTCTGTTTGGGGAGGCCTCTTCCGATCAAGTTGATGTGATGCTTCAGTGTATTGATATCTTTTGTGAGGTTTCAGGTCAAAATATGAATAACTCTAAAACTAAGATGTGCTTTTCGAAAAATGTTCATTTTCCTAGGGCCTATGAGTTAAGTCAAAGAATGGGGGTGGGATTAATTGGAGACTTGGGGAAATACTTGGGTATACCTTTGATCCACAACAAAGCTTCTTATGCTGTTTCAGTCCCCTGCTTGAGAAAACTCAAATGAAACTTTCAGGATGGAAGAGGAATTACCTGAGTATGGTTGGTCGTGCTACTTTAATTAGATCGGTCCTTACTAGTTTACCGTCATATCATATGCAGACTATGCTCCTTCCTAAAGGGCTTCTATGGGATATTGAGAAGAAAAGCAAACAATTCTTATGGGGGGACAATGAAAATCAGAAGAAGATACATCTGCTACTTAGGATAAAGTTGTTAGAGATAAGAAGGAAGGAGGGCTTGGCATAAAAAACCTCAAAAAACAAAATGAAGCTTTCATCCTTAAGTTGTGTTGGAAATTGTTGACTAATGAGAAGGCTTTATGGATGTTCAGGTCCTCCGTGAAAAATATCATTGTAATAATTTAGATAGGTTGGAGGTCCGAAGATTAAGGAATGCGTCCTTGACTTGGAGAGGAATATGTGACATGTGGTCATCCTTCAAATATGGGGTGGGGAAGAAAATTGGCAATGGTAAATCTACTGCTTTTTGGTTTGAAAAATGGTTTGAAGTAAATGTGACGCTTATTGATACCATATCAACCAGAAATATTTTGGTGGATGTTAATGAGAAGGTGGCTGATTTTGTTGAAGATTCTGGAAATTGGAACTATAGGAAACTTCATGCTTGGCTACCTCACGCAACAGTTGAAAAAATTGTGTGTGCTCATCCACCCAGAGAAGAGAGAGGTAAGGATAAATATATATGGAGACCGTCCACTGACGGCTCCTTCACTATTAAATCTGCATATTCTTTTCTATGTGCAGGTGCTTACGGGGAAGTAGACACAATTTAGAAAGCTTTATGGAGATGGAAAGTTCTGAAGAAGATCAAATCTTTCATGTGGCTGGTTGCACATCAAAGAGTTCATACTGCAGAGCTTCGAAAGAGGAGGGGAATCTCGGATGAGGCAACTCGTCCTTATGGATGCACTAAGGAGGAGTCAGAGATGCACTTGCTTAGAGACTGTGAAAATGCTGTCCACAGATGGAAATCCATTGTCAATCCGACCT
>JBAGKO010036660.1:2500-10385 GCA_037177275.1 Acacia concinna | reverse complement strand
CGCTCTTAGTTCAGTTCGGTAGAACGCGGGTCTCCAAAACCCGATGTCGTAGGTTCAAATCCTACAGAGCGTGATTCGATTCTTGTTGTTAGATCGAAAATTATACTCAAATAATTTAACAGAAATAAAAATTTGACCTCCTACTTGTTTTATAGGAGGTCAATCAAAAAAAGAACCGTTAATTAATCAAAGGTCCAACTGATCCCCCCGTCTGTATTGTAAATATGCGGTCACAAATAATCCAGCCAAAGTAATAGGAATTAGACCTAATACGATTCCAAATAGAAAAACTTCAATCATTTCAATTTAGTTGAACGAGGAAAAGGAGAGGTAATATCTATCCTTAAAATATTAATCTGTATTGCCCATGAATCTCAATGACCAAAAATTGGAAATTCAATTGACAAGGTAAAGAACTCTACAATATCAATATATAGAATATACGGAATACCACAGAAATGTTTCTTTTTTTGATCAATTAATTTCAATCAAATAAGTCGTATCTTGTTCAGACCGATAAATAGAGCTGAGGTTATAGTTAAAACTGCTAGTAGAAAACCGAAATAACTAGTGATAGTAGGCATGACGAGGCTAAATGAAATACGTTATTTTTATCCATATGTTTATAAAGCACTTCCCTAAGTTTCTATTTTTGAAAGATACGCGGATGGATAAGTAAAAATACCAATTGAAAGAATATATTCAATTGAAAGTTTTTGATTCATCTATTATTATAGATGATACTAACAAAAATCTTGTGACATAGGTACGAAATCAATTCGTCATCTGTCTCTCTATCCCGCGATTAGGAATCAACGGATTCATTGGACAACTTAAGAGTTGTAAAAACTAATATTCTTATTATAAACAATAATTTTTTTATTAAAAATGCATTGAATATATAAATCTATTTAATATATAAATCTATTAAATGGATTCTAATAAATGGATTCTAAATAATTAGAAAGACAAAAAAAAGATTCAAACAAAAATATAACTACAAACACAAAAGAAATATTTTTGGATTTCACGTCTAATTTAATTTAATTTTGGCACTATGCGAATCTGCTTCCTGAATTGTTATAAACCAACCAGTCGGATTCACATTTTACCCAATCTTCGGTTTCTAGCCCGAAGCCAATAACCGAGAGAACCCTTATACTACATACAGGAATTTTCTATTAAATGAATAGTACATGATTCTACATCGACAAGCACCAAGAAAAGAAGAAACAAATTATTTAGTGCTTCATTTCGATACTGATTGTGAAATTGCGTTGCTGCGTCAGAAGAAGGATAGCTATACTGATTCGGTATACTCTAAAAACACCCTCGGTACAATATTGACGATCTTACAAAGATCGAATTTCAGTTAATTTACATTTACTGATCTCATCTTTTACGGAATCGATCCCCTTTTGACTGTACAAGAATATGTGGAGCTCAGCATGTCTGGAAGCACAGGAGAACGTTCTTTTGCTGATATTATCACCAGTATTCGATACTGGGTCATTCATAGCATTACTATACCTTCTCTATTCATTGCGGGTTGGTTATTCGTCAGCACGGGTTTAGCTTACGATGTTTTTGGAAGCCCTCGTCCAAATGAGTATTTTACAGAGAGCCGACAAGGAATTCCATTAATAACAGGACGTTTTGATTCTTTGGAACAACTCGATGAATTTAGTAGATCTTTTTAGGAGGACCAAATGACTATCGATAAAACTTATCCTATTTTTACAGTGCGATGGTTGGCTGTTCACGGACTAGCTGTACCTACCGTTTCTTTTTTAGGGTCAATATCAGCAATGCAGTTCATCCAACGATAAACCTAATCCGAATTATAGAGCTATGACACAATCAAATCCGAACGAACAAAATGTTGAATTGAATCGTACCAGTCTTTACTGGGGGTTATTACTCATTTTTGTACTTGCTGTTTTATTTTCCAATTATTTCTTCAATTAAATAAAAGAAAATACTAAATAATAGTACGAATTATCTTATCCCATTCGGAAGGATATCATCTCATAATTATCTATGACTGTTTCTGTCTCTAGCACGACCACTTGATGAAATGGGGAGGGAAGTGGGACAAATGGCCGAGACTACTGGAAGGATTCCTCTTTGGATAATAGGTACTGTAACTGGTATTCCTGTGATCGGTTTAATCGGTATTTTCTTTTATGGTTCATATTCTGGATTAGGTTCATCTCTGTAATAATCGGATGAACTGAGTTGTAGACATGAAAGCGTAAGAACTCAACAGGATCCCCCTCGAATCAGAAAAAAAGAGGGGGTAGGTCCCGTTGAGCTCTTACTAATTATAATAATTTATTCATATAAATGAGAAAATGGATCTTTCCAATGTTTCAAAAAACTTAATTTCTTTCTGATTCTGAATTGCTTAAAAAAATTGATTCAGACCATCTCTTTCGCAATCGTATCGGTCGATACGTTCAAAGCGAAAAAAAAGAAAGAGAGAATCACTCGATTCCCTCTTTCTGGATGACACAATCACAATAAAAAACTAATATATTTCTAGCGATCAGATATCACAATCACAAACCCTATTCTATTATATACTAATAGAATTTTCTCTAGTTACTAGTTATTTGAATATAAAAGAAAATTTAGAAATTCATTGAATTTGTTCACTACTTATGTAATAAATCGAAAAAAAGTTTCTGATAAACCGGGAAAAATTGAAAACAAGAATAGGGATCTTTGAGGAACTTGATGTTCAAAAATACGCAGAATTAGAAATTCATTTCGGACAATTGAACCTTTTCAAACTGTTTCTTTTTAAGAACTAAAAAGATTTGTGCCAAAATCACAGATGCAAAAAAGAACAAAAGGCCTTGGACACGTAATGGATCTTGAAGGACTATTTCTGCATCTCCCTGACCAAACCCTCCCACATTAGGATTACTCGTTAATGGTTGATCAAGTTTGATAGATTCGCCCTCTGAAACAAGAAGTTCTGGTCCTGGAGGTATAATATCAACCACTTGACGCCCATCCGCTGCATCCACTATGGTTATTTCATATCCTCCTTTTTCTTTTCGTATTATTTTGCTTACTATACCTGCTGCTGTAGCATTATAAACATTATTATTACTCTTACTCCCGTCGGGATAAATCTGACCCCTTCCCCTGTTCCCGCCTACGTATATAGGATATTTTAAGAAGTGAGCATCTTTCTTAGTAGCAGGGTCCGGAGAAAGAATAGGAAAAGTGATTTCACTATATTTCTGACCAGGAACAGGCCCTATCACAAGAATATTTTTTTTAGTGGGACGATAGCTCTGAAAAGACAGATTGCCCATCTTTTCTTTAATCTCGGGAGAAATACGATCGGGGGGGGCTAATTCAAACCCTTCGGGTAAAATAAGAACAGCCCCCACATTCAAACCGCTCTTTTTACCATTCGCAAGAACTTGTTTCAGTTGCATATCATAAGGAATTCGAACAACTGCTTCAAATACAGTATCAGGAAGTACCGATTGTGGAACCTCGATATCCACGGGCTTATTAGCTAAATGGCAGTTGGCACAGACAATACGGCCGGTTGCTTCTCGTGGATTTTCATAACCCTGCTGTGCAAAAATGGGATATGCATTTGAAACGGGTGCCCAAGTTATTATATATATCATGAGTGATACGGAAATAGATCGAGTAATCTCTTCCTTTATCGAAGAAAAGGTATTTCTAGTTTGCATGGTCCAATCATTGAGCCCAAAAATTTATACAATAAAATTCGGTAGGTCCCTAGTATAGTTCCCTATCCATGATTCTGCTATTTACTGAAATAATGTTACTCGAATATAGAAGGCATCCTTCTGGATGGGTAGAAGGAATAAGTAAAATTTTGAATGTTTTACATAAGTAAAACATTAGATTTTTCAGTCATTCATTGCATGATAAATCACTACAAGTGACGGAGATACACGATTTAAATAACGGAAGATCCAATATTTGAAAATTGTGTCAAGAATGACTGGAAAAGTGGAAACAAGACCGGATATAATTTGATCGTTATGAGAAAATCCAAAATCTTTGTAGACAGAACCAATCATTAGTTCCCAACCATGGGGCGAATGGAATCCTATACATAAATCAGTTAATAAAAGAATAGAAAAAGCTTTTATTGTGTCGCTTAAGTTATATAGGAACTCTTGAACCCAAGCGTTAAGAATAACAAGTTCTTCATTACCAAGAATAGAATAACCACTTAGAATAACGAAACAGATTATATTTGTCGAGAAGTGCAAAATCGTATGTATACGATCCTCATTGTGCATCTTGATCAATTGGATCGTTTCTTTGTAGATTCCGATACGAAGCTTTTGTAGATGTGTTTCTGGGTATTCCTTTAGCATTTCGTCCAAGAGAAAGAGTTCCTCTAATTCTATAACTTTTTTTATAATACTCTTTTCTTGAATATCATTCAAAAAAATTTCGGATTGACTAGTATTCCACCAATTAGTAACCCAAGATTCTAGGCTTTTTTTAAATGAAAGAGAGATCCACCAGGGAAAAAATACTATAGATGCAAGATATAGAAGGGGAATGAATGCTTTCTTTTTTGCCATTTTTTCGTCTTTTATTTTTTTATGAACTCACTTCATTCGTTAACTCTATACACTACTAATATTTATATCAAACATAAGTTCGATTACAAGTCATATGGATACTATTATGAATCCATTCCCTGTTTTTTAGTTTTTGATTTGTGATTCATTAGTTAATCCTTGAATTTCGAAATAATACAGAAAGAAAATAAAAAGAATCCACTTTTGTTACTGTGGAGTTGATTTACATACGCATAAAAATTTTGGACAAGGACAGTTTTATGGCTGTTCCGTATACGTCTGCTTTTGTTTTGGCTCAAACGAGCATTCTGAAGAAATTCCAGTTAAGTTATACTATTACTATGGTCTATAAAAAAGATTATTCTTTCATTTGAGTTTTATCCCTCTTGCTACGAACTAAGAAAGCATTCATTCTTAACTTTCTTTTTCAAAAAACTTCAATTGGTACACGCAAGAAATAGGCCAATTCGGCAGCCTTTTGCTCAATTTCTCGTGGGGTCAGATTCTGATCGGTACGAGTCAAAGGAATGGCCCCTTGGCCTCTGATTTCCATATAAAGGACACGACGTGCATAAATACCCTCTTTAACTTCTATTCTGATGGACTGAATGTCTTTCATAAGGAATCGGAGGAAGATTCGACGATTTTTTCCAGGAAACCCCCAACGAAAAATACACACTATTCCTTCTTTTCTATCGAATCGATCATAACCGCTACCTACATTCCACAAAATTGTGCACCACAAATAGGAGCTAATAAAGAGACCTGCGATCCCATAAAAAGACATCACGATCCCCTGTGGAAAAAAAATGATTTGCTGAGACGGAAATAAAGATATCAAATCCCTACCAAGATAACTGGAAGTTCCAACCAATAAAAACCCTAATGAACCTAAAAAAAGGATAAAGGCCCAGCAGAAATTGCTGATTTTTCGAGATCCTCTTATAAATTCTATCCATATACGTTCTGATCGCCAACTCATACTAGATCTCGTTGCATTTTATTGGAATTGATAGAATAACAAAAATCGATTTTACTTTTTTTGTTTCCGAAGTAACTCTAATCAACTAGCACTATTTTGATGTGAACCTTTACTTTAGGAGTAATTCATCGAATTACTTCGATCTAAAATAATAACATCACCTTTCCATGATTCCCTATAGATACCTACATCCATATAGATATATTGACTTTACATCTCAAACATTCGTCGCCTGCTCTGTTATATCTTTTCTATTTTCAAATACGTATAATTGATTTCCTCAGATATCATGTTTACGCATGTCTAATCGCTTATGTTTGGAGTAAGCCACATGTTAGACTCGAGTCTACTAAATAGATAGCTGTGTTATCGTCAAAGTCTAAGTAAAAAAAAAAAAGAGACGGCACTAGCATATTTAAAAAATCTTGTTTTTTTGAACATGAAGAGATAAAGAAGCCATTGCAATTGCCGGAAATACTAGGCCCACTAAAGGCACAAAAATAGAGGGGAAGGTGGTGAGAGTTGTCATAGAATGGATACCTCGACTTAATATTTGTACCTGTTATTTATTGGTATATTAATTGTTATATTAATATTTGTACCTGTTATTTATTGATTGTTATAAAAGGTATCTTATAATTATACTAATTCATATATAATTATACTAAGTAATATCTACGTGAGGATATATAAGGAATGTCAAATTAAATTTACTCATCTTTCGACATGAAATATATGTATCATAATAGACTTTTGTAATATTTTATTTATTATCTTGTCTTATAATTTTATTTTTTTTATTATTTTATTAAAATAAAAATTTACTAAAGATTTTCTTAAAAATTCCCAAAAAGTTTGTTATAATCCGATCCAACAACAGGGATTCTTAGTAAAACTATAGATCCTCTAGAGATTTAGAAAGATGCAAGACTCTATGCCGCTATTTGTTATAGTTGAATTATCTATACACATGGAATGTAAGAAGAGGAGCATGAAATTCATTTTATTCCCCTTGCCAAATTTTGCAGAAGAAATAATTCGCTCTTTTATTTTGTTTGATTTATTTTGTTTGATAGGGGTTTCCTAATTTCTAATCAGGAATATCGGTAAAAAAAATTTCTCCGCATGATTCTTTCTACAATTTGATCTTATGTTACCAAAGAAAAATACATTCTTCTAATTTTTACTTTGATTCCTATAAACTAAATAACTACTTGGTAGTCACAAATAAAATAATGAATTTTTGAAGTTTTAAGTAAGGCTTTACTTCATTGAATTTTGATTCGAGGGAACGAAAGCGTGGAGCTGAAATAACTCACTCAAAACACCTTTTAAAGGATTACGTGGTACGATTAGATCGAATAAGCCTTTATGGAATAAATATTCAGCCGCCTGTGAACCCTCAGGGACTGTCTTATTCAATGTTTGTTCAATTACTCTTTTACCCGCAAATGCGATGTAGGCATCGGGTTCGGCAATAATGATATCCCCCAACATACCAAAACTAGCTGTCACCCCACCAGTAGTAGGAGATGTAAGGATTGCTACATAGAATAATTTTTGATTTGATTGATAATCATATAAAGCAGAAGATATTTTGGCCATTTGCATCAAGCTCAAACTTCCTTCTTGCATGCGTGCTCCTCCAGAAGCACACACTAAAATAAGAGGTAAAAATTGATTGGTAGCATATTCAATCAAACGGGTGATTTTCTCGCCTACTACGGATCCCATACTACCCCCCATAAACTGAAAATCCATAACCCCAATTGCTACGGGAATACCGTTTAATTTACCTGTGCCTGTTTGAATAGCATCAGTTAATCCTGTCTTTCTTTGATAAGAATCAATACGATCTTTATAAGATTCCTCCTCCAAATGAAATTCAATGGGATCCAAAGAGACCATGTCTTCATCCATAGGGTCCCAAGTACCTGGATCAATCGAAAGTTCGATTCTATCTGAACTACTCATTTTCAAATGGTATCCACATTGTTCACAAATATTCATTTTTGATTTCAAAAATTTCTTATAATTTAATCCATAACAATTTTCGCATTGAACCCACAAATGCCTGTATTTTTGAGTTACATCTAGATCATTAGAACTTTCTGTTCTAGTTAAATCACTTCCATCCGTGCTAGTTCTTATACTGGAACTCTCACTTTCACTATTATTTCCACCTTGACCACAAACGGAACTATAAATGTAACTGTCACTGTAATTGTGACTACCACTTAAAATGTAACTATCAATACAGATTTGAGCCCGAAGATAACTGTCAATGCAACTATTAATGTGATTATTC
>JBAGKO010036641.1:0-10386 GCA_037177275.1 Acacia concinna | reverse complement strand
CCATCTATTCTTGAGACAATTGTTGAGGTTGATGCATTATATGAAGGCATTGACTTTTTTTCAACTATCACTCGTGCGAAGTTTGAACAATTGAACAAAGGCCTCTTCCAAAAGTGTGTGGGAATCACAGAGAAGTGTCTTATGGATGCCAAGATGGACAAGAACAATATTGATGAAGTTGTCCTTATTGGGGGATCTACAAGAATTCTCAAAGTTCAACAACTATTAAAAGACTTTTTCAATGGGAAGGATCTATGTCGGAGCATCAACCCTGATGAGGCTGTTGCCTATGGTGCTGCTGTTCAAGCTGCCATATTAAGTGGTCAAGGAAATGAGAGCTTACAAGGCATTGTCTTGAGAGATGTCACCCCATTGTCCTTAGGTTTCGAGAAATATGGTGGTATCATGCAAGTAGTAATTCCAAGGAACACTAGCATTCCAACAACGATGTGGGTTGATAATTTTACTACTGTAGAGGATAACCAAACAGAAGTTGCTGTTGAGGTCTATCAGGGTGACAGAGCAATGGCAAGAGATAACAATTTGCTGGATATGTTTGACCTAACCATTCCCCCAGAACTAAAGGGGGTACCAAAATTCAAATTTTGTTTTTCCGTTGATGACAATGGCATCTTAAATGTCTCTGTGAAGGAAACTAGAAGAGGAAACGAGAATAGGATAACAATAACCAATAAAGGAAGACTATCAAAAGAAGAGATTGAAATGATGGTTCAAGAGGCTGAAAAATACAAGGCTGATGATGAGAGGTCCAAGAAGAAAGCTGAAGCAAAGAATGCTTTGGAGGACTGTATTTACGAAATCAAGACTGCTGTGCATAATCAGGCGATTGACTCAGGACATTCAGTTGCAGACAAGAAGAAGATTGAGGATATGGTTGAAAGAGCCTCAAAGTTGTTTGGTGACCTACAACTTGCTGAAGTTGATGAGTATGTGCAGAGTCTTTAATCCCATAATATTGAAAATGATATAAGATTTAGTGTTTCTTGAGATGGTAGTGGATTGACTTCTGCTTTTTCATAATCCTGGTGGGACTGTTAATGATTTGATATGTCTTGGTGGGTTAGTTAATTTTTGTTCTGTGATTTTCTTAAGTATGTGTATTTGATATTACCTCCAATGCTAAGTATATAAGACAGAATTGACTTGTTTGGATTTTTTTTTTAAGAAAAAACATTAATTAAAGTACTTCAAAATATTTAAATTTTGGAAAAATTGCACTGAAATCCAAGCAAGACAAAATACGATTCAAAGTTCCTTTGAAATCTCTAAAGTGCAGTGAAGTCTTATGAGACTTTTGGGTAATCTATTCCTGAAAAAAACTAAAACAGCTTGATGAATTTGAGAAAAAGGTGGAACCCGGCGGGACTTCCTAATTTAATTTTTGTTTGGGCTCATTATTTCTGTTTCGATCATTGTATTTGTTTCTGGGTTTTTTCGGAGAAACCAAGGAGTGCTCGGCATTTATTTGGGCTTACATGTTTTTATTTGATTGTTTCTGCAAACTGTTGTTGGGCTCCATTATAAAAAGACTATTGTTTATTTGGGCCATTTGTTTAAGTTCCATAAACTAAAATGGAAGCCGAAGTTGGCTAAGTGGATTTTGATGGGTAGACTTCGCAATAAGGCAAGCTCTTTGATAATGTGTCGTAATGCTCTGAAGCCAGGGCATTAAAAATTTGAGATTGATGCAAGTTTTTACGTGTTGGGAACAAAAGGATATGTTGTGAAGTTACTACTCCAATAAGGATAAAAATCTTTTGAAGAAATCTTTATACAGAATTTGGTTTAACCACTTCATCACTCTACCTTATTATTTGTATTGGCAAGTTGATTCTCCTTATTAGTTTGATTACCTCTATTGCTTTTCTTTATATTCTTGAGCTTAAATTAATAAAGGGTTAAAGTATAACTTTGGTTCTTTAAGTTTATGAGATATACTTTTGGTCCTTTAACTTTAAAAAGTATAATTTTAATCCTATAATTATAACATCATTAATATTACTAACGAAAAACACAACCTCAAGTGATGACGGTGTAAGCTTAAATGATGAATGTGTAATTAAATTCTATTAATATTAAAATTATAATATGGGGAAAATGAAAAATAGCTAAAATTTGTGTAATTAAATGCTATTACCCATCATTTATATTTGCCATGTCAGCGTTTTTCGTGAGCAACATTAACGGTGTTAGAATTATAGGACTAAAAGTACATTTTTTAAAGTTAAGGGACCAAAAATATATCTCATTAAAACTTAAAGGACTAAAAGTATACTTTAGCAATTAATAAAGTCTTTGAGCCATTCCAAAATTGTTGATAAGTTAAAGGGAGAATTACACTTAAGTCCCGAATAAGGAAATATACGTTAAATAGGTCCCATGAAAAAAATATACTCCTTTTAGGTCCCAAGTTAATAAATTTATTACTGTCAAGTCCCTATTAACAACCCCAAGGGTGCTATTAACAACTATGGGACCTGACAGTAATTAATTTATATGTTGGGATCTCTTTGATGTATATTTCTTTATTCGAGACCTCAGTGTAAATTTCCTTAAGTTAAACCACATGACAAATTATTATTCGAGAAAGCCATGCTAAATGCCTACTTGATGTATTTTTATAATTTTAATTATTCATTTTAACCTTGCAAGTTTATTGCAACACTTTTTTTTTTTCAAGCAATTTTATGGCTGTGACTAACCAGCGAGCGGTTTGATGCCTTTTATGACTGGAACACTGCATTTTGTTGCTGCAAATGAAATCGTCTTGCTCAAAGGAGACTTTAACGTAAATAAAGTGAGATTAATGGGATAATTTTATGTAGAACCCATGTTTCTTCCAAAGTGTTGGTCGGTCGGAATGATATCATTCTAGGGCTCATATCATTGAGGAGCTTCAGGAAATTCTAATGTTGCCATTTGGCAAGAATCGTATAAACCCACGATAAAAAGGGGGAAAAAAATATAGAAGGTTAAAAAAAATTCAAAGAGAGTTGAAGAATTGGAAGCAAGAACTTAGAGATTTTATCTTTATTCCAAACTATTAAGAACTAGATAGGTAAATGAACCGATCAAGATATTAGTTTAAAGGTTAGTATAGGTGAAATTGAGAGTCAACTTGAGTCAAACCAATACTAATAAAAAAAATACATTTTAAATAAAATGTATAAAAATACCTACTATCAACACACACATATATATAATATATGTTATATTAAATATTTATATATAATCAACATAGAAAAGGTAATAAACCAATTTAAAAATTTGAATCTTATAAAAAGGATCGAGAAGAGATAGTAATATATTTATAGATAATCTCCTTTTATATTTTCCTTCTCCTTTTCCCCTCCATTTCTTCTCTTTCTCAGCAAACATCTTTCTTCTTAAAGTTCTTGTCTTTCATGTATTTTTCAGAACAATTTTTTTCAACAAAAAAGTTACTAAAGTCATCCACTAACGCAGCCGGTTTACACCAAATTAGGTCTTACCGCACCAGGTCACTACTCTCCCTGCTCACTTGTACTGGATAGGTGACCAAGTCACTAGTTTCGTGATCAACCGAGCCAATTTGGTGTAGGTTTTAATACTATGCTTTATTCTAATTCTGCTGAGAGATATCAATGCTCTATATGGGCGGCCATACTGTCATAATCTGGCTGTCCCTATCATTTGGATTGAATAGATCGAGGTTGAAGGAGATGACTTCATCCAAACAAAGGGTAGGAGAATCTATTCTTTTGATTAGGTTCCAAATGTTATTTTAATTTAAAAAACTACTTCTAACTATGCTAATCAAGAGAATAAATTCAAGGAAAAATCAATCTTAGCGAGATGAAGAAGTCATTGATTTTTTTATTTTATTTTTTATGTTATATACATTGAGTTGGCATCAGCATCTTTAAGATTAATTTTTGTAAGAAATGTGCTCTTTATAAGCAGTGTAATTTAAGGGAAAATTAATCTTAAAGACTAAATTCATAAGTCTCTTTATTTTTAAGGATTCCTAACAGTAAATACTCGCGGTCTTACTTACAAATGTTTACTATTCCTCTGTTTTTATTTATAAGATTTTTTTGAAGAATTCTAAGAAAATCCTAAGAGAACTAATTATATTACTTTAAGATATTAAAGTTTGTTGTTTTTCTTCAAATTATATTGTTTAACTTATGAACTATTACATAATGTAATAAAACACAATATATAATATTATTAAGTAATGTAATTAACTTTTTTAAGATTTTTTTAGGATTCTTTAAAAGGGTCTTATAAATAGGAACAGAGGGAGTACTTTTATGTCCCCATAGGAAGAATGCATGACAATAATTAAGTTCCCTTCATTTTATGCATCATATGCATTTCATCATTATCAAAACATTTAAATGCCATCAATCTAGATGGTATGCATTTATCTATATCCAAATTGAACTTAATTTTCATAGTATATAAAGATGAAGAAGAAGAAGCAAAAGCATCAATCTAGATTATATGTATTATGATTTATGCTGGCAGAACAACTTTTTTGTTATTGATGAGGAACCGCTGAACTCCCTCCATAATTTTGCAAATTGGAATGCAATTGATGAGATCAAACTCATCGTCGTTGTCATCATCATCAACATGCGAAAAAGAAGAACATGCAATATCAGCAACAGGAGGATTGTCCCTATTGTTATTTGTAATGTCGTTGTCATCTTCACATACATGGAGATCAAAGCCACAGCGGCCTCATCTTCAAGCTTCTTATAAAGCAAACCTATCTTTATCATCATTTTCCCTTATCATCTTAGTATTCTTCAACCATCTTTGATGACAAAAGTAACTTTATCTTTTGGCTTTCTGGGAAACTCTCGTACATTAGAAAGATCACGTTCTACCAAAGGCCTTGTAGCCTAGTGGTAATGGTATCTCCTAAGTGGAAGGAGGTCACTGGTTCGACCCCGTTGTTGTAACTTCAGGCCGTTAGTGCCTGCCCGAACCTATGAGCTCCATTTAAAAAAAAAAAAAGAAAGATCACGTTCTCATAGATTTATTCGCCTCCTAATGTACAAGAGCTGCCAAAAAACTAAAAGAAAAGGGCACTTTTGTCATTAAAGAGGGGTGAAGAAGACCAAGAAGGTGAGAGAGAAAAGGAATATTAGAAAATGATGATGACACACTGCAAATAATAGTAAGGACTAGCATCTTTTGATTATTGACTCGTTTATCCTTCTCCTTCTTCTTTTATTATTTGGTTGGTTTGATCAATGTTAATGCAATTTCTAAATGCTAGGAGGAGGTCATCAAGAGTTCCTCATGAGTAGGAGAAAAGCTAACTTTTTCTTCCTAAATTAAAAATAATGTGTTTTTTTGGGTGAAGTTTTTATATTTTATATTGGTTAGTGTGTGTGTTTGGTTTAATATCACGATATATGATTTTTTTTTTTTGGTAAATAATCATGATATTTGACTTACAACTACGTCTCAATCAAAATAGTCAGTCAATATTTGTCTTGAATATAATCATGTTGTTTTATAGAATAATGTGTATAATCTAAAACATCAAAGGATTAAGGTCTAATTTTGCCCTAAATTATTTTTCGTGTATGAGCTGTAGATTTTTGGATAGTTTTTTTTTACCAATTTCGCATTTGAAATGTTAAAAAAGAGCAACATTACCCCTAATCGTTAAAAATGTTATTGATCAACGTTTGCTTTTAATAGTTTAGATCAAGTTTATTTATTTTTTTAAGGGTAAAAGTACAGTAAACATTGTAAATTACTATTTTTGAAAAATAATTTAGGTAGTAATTTTTAAGGGTAAATTACTATTTAGGAGTATAATGGTAGTGGAGCTTATGGGTTTCTGAAAATAGATGAGAAAAAAGCAATTCCCCAGTTTAAACTGGTTGTGAAATCGGTTGCAAGTTTTAAACGTATAAAGGTAAAACATTATCGAATTGGTTACAATACTATTTTTGGTTTTCTTTCATAGAAAAATGCAATAAATTTAAGTGAATCTGTGGCTGATATATGGCAAAGAATATTGTTTATTTTTTAGCAGCGTTAAATCTCCTGGTCAGCCGTCCTTCCCATAAAAGAACCCACAATAAGCAGAGAATTAGTCATTGGCTTACTAAGTTGGGGGATACCTTGCGAAAGCAAAAAGAATATAATTTATTTCTTACTGATGTGTGGCTTTAGGAGAACCGACTGAGAAGTATATGCTGAAAATTAATGAGAAATGATTTAACCTTATTTTGCAATCATGATCTTTTATGATTTGAACTGATTATGTAATTATCAAGGTGCTTGAAATATTTTTATGATCCAAAGTGCATCTGCCCAACCATATCTAGCAATACTCTAGCACTAGCAACCTTGGTTCCTCTACTATAATGATAAAGAGAAGGAACTCAAATCGTAGGAGGAGATTAAGAGTTTCCTCATGAATAAGATAAATTCTAACTTGTTCTTCCCTAATTCTAACTAGCTCGTTTTTTAGTTTCTATATTTTATATTGGTGTGTGAATATGTATTTGGTTTGATATGATGATATATGACATACAATTAGGTCTCACAATATCTATATAGTCAGTCAAGATTTGTCCTGATGAATATATCAATTGACATTTATATTCTGCAATACAAAGTAATGATGTTTGATTGAATGACGAATATAATCTAAAATGTCAAAGAGTTAAGGTTTAATTTTGCCTTAAAAATTTTTATGTACATGTTGTGAGTATTTCAAAGATTTTTTCTTGGGCCCATTTCATCTTGGAAGTGTTAAAAATGAGCAATGTCACATCTGGACATTATAAATGCTAATGGTAACAATTATTTGAACTATAAAATAAAATAGATTTTGTGACAGATTAGTTAAGGAAATTCCGTTATTTGTTCATAGTAGGAGTGTCATGGCACTATACTACTACTTCCCTCACTTTTAATAACCAGTCGATATAAAATGCAAATCTCATTATTTGTTTGATTGTTGGTATATTTACACAATGAACAAATGAAATATTTTTATTAATAAAAAAATTAATTTTTAATAAGATCAAATTTACAAGTGACTTATACATCATGAGTAAGTATAATAGTCTTAGGAATGAGTGCAATAGTCTTGTGAACAAGATAAAATAATTTATTAACAATTATTTATTTGCAAATGTCTTACATTTCATGAATACATGGAATAATTCTATGAACAAATTTTAATAAAAATTCTAATTCATTTATCTTATTCCAAAAAGTATTGAAATATTAAAATTCAAAAAGTAGAGTGAGATTTTTTTTTTCAAAATGTTGAGTAAGCTTAGTGGCAGGCCTCTTCTTAAAGGCTCAACACCCCCCCCCCCTTCCAGCCCTTTAAATATTCCTCTCTTTTTAATCAAAATGTTGAGCTAGTTCAGTAGTTAGGCATCTTCTTAGAGGCTCTTGGGTAGGGTTTTGGACCCCAACTCCAACCTTTTGAATTCTCCCTTTTTTTTAAACTTTGATCTAGCTCAGTGGTCAGGCCTCTTCTTGGAGGCTCTTGAGTTGGGGTTCAAACCCCCCTCTCCAGCCCTTTGAATACTCCCATTTTTTTGAAAAAAAATAAAATGAAAGGGTAAGAGTGTCATTTCATCATGGGAATTAATGTCAGTTTGTAATCCAGATTTTCATTGAAATTTCAAAATTTTTGGGAACCATTTGAGATTACTTCTCTTTATATATCCTTTACTGAAATTCTTCCTTTTATATATGTCCTATTTATTTAACTTTCCTTTACATTTTTTCTCAATCCCCTTCAATATTTTTCCCCTTACTTTTTATAAGAATATTTTTCATAATCCTTGTTATAAAACTCTTTATTTAAAATATTACTTTCTTTTATGAATGTTTACTTTACTCCTTGACCAATACCAAGAGTAATTTTAAAATAGGTATTAATGAAATTGAAAGAGTGCAAGTTAATGCAAAAAAAAAAAAAAACAACAACAAGCAATGAAATTGAAAAGGTAAGGCATCTTGGGGAGTAATTTTCGTTTTTCAAAAACAAAAGTTAACTTACAGACATTATATTATTGGAAAATTCCATTAAAGCGCCTTTAAAATTTACCAAAACCACAAATGTTACCACCTATTCAGAGAGTTATTGTTTTGATTAATAGCATCTGGAATGTTTCAAAAAATTTTATGCACACAGAGGTCAACCAAATTGCAAATGCTTTTACGTTATTTTGTCCACACAAAAAAAGGTCATAAATTAAATAGTTAATTTTGTACTTTTCATCAATTTTCACCCTTTGGACCAATGATGAGGGATAAATTAACTAGAATGTCTTTTTAATTTATTTTTCTGATTTTTGTAAGACTTATATTCTTTTGTATATATCATTTTTCATTTCAAAAAGTTGAATTTTTAAGAAAATAAATGTAAAAGACATTAAGGGGTTGTTTGGTAAATGAGTGTAGGAGAGAGAAAGTGGGTTGGGGGAAAATTTATTGGAGCCGGATTTATAAAAAGTTAGAGAAATGTGATTAAAAATTTTTAATTAATTTTTATTACTCTTTTGTTATACATCTTCACTTTATTAAAATTTTATAGACCTAATTCTTCAATTTTTTAATTAAAATCATAAAAATTTCCCCTCCTCTCTATCCCTCATACCAAACATGGTTCATACAAGAACAAATAAAAGGGCATGCAAATGGCAACTCGAATTAAAACACACATCTCAGATAGGTACTCATAGTAGGGAAAAGGAAAAGAGAGAAAGGTACTCATCTTAATACTAACATTGCTTTAAATAAGATGATATATTTAATTATGGCTTTTACTTTGTCAGCAACCATGAAAGTTCTTTAGAATGGGGAAGAATCTTAAGAATTTGCTCCGTCAAGAGGTATTAGGCAGGGAGACCCACTAAGCCCGTATATGTCAGTGCTTTGCATGGAAAGGCTTGGTCACATTATTAATTCAGAAGTGCAGGGGGGAAGTGGAAGGGGTTGCGGTTCAATCGAGAAAGCCCTATCCTCTCCCACCTATTTTTTGATGATGATATAATATTATTTGGGGAGGCATCCACTACCCAAAGAGAGACTTTTGTGAAGTGTCTGGACATAGGATAAGCCTTGATAAATCGAAGGTTTTGTTTTCGAAAAATGTCCATTTCTCCAGAGTGACGGAATTAAGTCAAAGACTTGACATTGGGATTACGGAGACCTTAGGAAATATTTGGGGGTCCCTCTTATGCCTAAAAGGATGTCAAAGCTCACTTTTCTACCTACTATTCAGAAAACCCAAAATAGGCTTGCAAATTAGAAGACTAGTTTCCTTACCATGGCAGGTAGAACAACTCTTATCAAGTCGGTGATCTTAGCAATTCGCAGTTATCAGATGCAGATTGATCTGCTACCAAAGGGAATTTTGCAAGAGATGGAGAAAATCAGTCGAAGGTTCTTATGGAATCAAGGGCAAAATAGCCGAAAAATGTATCTAATCTCATGGGACGTAATCAAACAAGAGAAAGGATGTGGAGGTCTTAGGATTAAGGACTTGTGTGCTCAAAATGTTGCCTATATCATGAAATTATGCTAAGGTATCCTTACAAAACCAAATGCGCTGTGGGTCTTCGAGGTAAATATGGTTGTGGGCAAGGCTTATACCTAGTGGTATATAAAAAGCATAATTCTTCGGTAGTTTGGAAAAGTATCACCTCGGTGTGGAATAATTTCTATAAGGGAGTTGGCTGGTTAGTGAAGAATGGTGCTACAACCAACTTTTGATAGGATAAATGGTCCACTTTGGATGAACCACCTATCAAGTTTGTATCCCAAAATTTCCATTTGTTGAATCCATGTAAGGTTAGTGATTTTGTACTGGAGAATGGTAATTGGAATGTTGAGGAATGGAGGAAATTTTTTCCTTAGTGATTCATACAAATTCTGATTCGTCATACAGTTCCAAGAGGGAGGGAATCTGACAAGTATAGTTGGCGAATGATTACTGATGGTAATTTTAGTGTAAAAGCAACATATAAATTTGCTTATTCACGGCATGTGCAACTGGTGATTGCTGTTTGGAAGAAAATGTTGAAGATGCCTGTTCCAGAGAAAGTGAAACGATTCCTATGGCAAGTCTTTCATGACAGATTACCCACCAACTCGCTAAGAGCTAAGAGAGGAATTATAAATAGTGTGGAATGCCCCTTTGAGTGCCAGAGAAAAGAAAATACCATACATGTTCTTCGAGATTGTGAAATTGCTAGAGAAGTGTGGAAGGAAATTATTAAACCTAATCAATTGTTTAGTTTCTTTTTGTTAGACCCTATGTTTTGATGATTACCAAACTTAGGAAGATTTGAAAAAGAATAATTTTAGTCATAAGAAACTAAG
>JBAGKO010036611.1:0-10387 GCA_037177275.1 Acacia concinna | reverse complement strand
ACGTAGGTCAAGGTTAGACCGAACCAGTATAAATCTTGTGTCTTCATTTGGTGACTTAAGTTCTCCCTTCTCTATTTTAATTTTAATTTGCTAAATTTTAAAAATCACCCAATTCACCCCCCTTTTGGTTGATTGGCTTGCACTAACATAACTCACATCCTTGAAGGTATAGCATATTCTTTCACATCCACTATTTTTTTTTCTTGGTAAAATTTAGGGCCCTTAACAATTGTTAGTAGTAGTCTCAAATAAAAGGCTTATCTAGCCCTTAGTGGTACATAACATAGTCTTCCTATTAAAAACCCACACTAAAATAAATCCCACTGAAAAGAATCTTTTTTAAAGACAAATTTGGTGGGAAATATAGAATATGTTAGTTCCCTTGCCAATGCACAACAACGTCTTCTAAATTAGAAACGGTAATTTGAGCTGGCCCGTTAGCCCATTAAAATGAGAAAGCTTGGGGTGAGGCTCTAGATGCCCAAATTAAATTGGGCTAAATCAAGTTAAACCTAACAAACTGGCGGGTAGATCAAGTTAACCCGCAAGCTTAACAGGTTATCCCGATTGAAGCGTCTGCTTTTTTTTTGTTTGAAAACTTCCCTTTGCCACATGTCAACTGCTGATGTCTTCCCCATTTATAACCTTAACACTTAGCTCACACTCTCACAGCCTCACACATCACACACTCAACACATCTCAGCCTCACCTCAGTCTCTTACCCGCCTCTCAACTCAAATGATGTAAACCCATATGGTTACTGCCCACCGCACGGCTACACCCGTACTTGACACTCTGTGTCTCTGTCATTCCTATACCCACTGACCTATACCTATCAAACTATCAAAGTGGCATGATAGCATCACCATCATCGATCACTCTATCCTCTCTGTGTCTCATTTTGTCAATCTCTGTATCTCACTCTCTAGCCATTGACGAGCTCTGTTGGGAGTTACTAGCACTCTCTTTGACTCTCTCTAAACCATAATCCATCGTCTCTCACTCTTAATGTCAAAGTCTCTCTTACCGTTGACTAACATGGCAACACTATTAGGACTTAGGAGTTAGTCACTAGTCAGTAAGTGGAGTTGGCTTCTCGTCCCCTTCCTCTCTCACTCAGTCACCCTCTCTGTCTCTCTCGTCTTCAAGTAGAGCTTGGCATGTGATTCTAAAGTAGTGAATGAGTGAGTTTCATATGTCTTTCTACTGTGGCTTCAATTTTTTGATACTCTCATCTCCTTTGTAGTATGTTCTCTCACTCTCAAACACTTAAGTAAGTTTTTTGCACTCATTTGAAGAAGAAATTTACTTTCATTTTTGTGGGAATTAAATTTGGAGTTGTGGATTCTGATTTATGGCACTTGTATTGTAAATTTGAAATTCTAGATTTTGCTTTGTCATTTGTGGCACTTATATTTTGATTATGTCATTATAATTTATGCTTTCTATCCATTATGTAATTTGACTATTTGAGAACAATTAAGGCAATTCTATGACTGCCGATTAAGGAGTTAGCTCATTTGAGGCAATTATTATTGTTAAAATCAGTATTGATTTCATTTCTGACTCTGTCCATGATTGTTCTCATTTCTACTTAAATAGATACTAATCATACTCTCTTTGTGTTTGTTTTCATGTTTTGTTTGTCCTGTGATCTTGTCTGACTGGATTGAATAATTTTTGTTGTTACTAGTGGCGTGAATTTTGATTGATTTATTGTTATAAAAAGATGTCTACAATTACAAATCTAAATGATGAGGATAAAGATAATAAAAGAAAGAATATTGATAGTAGTTGTACAATGGATGCTAACGATTTGGTAACACAATCTGAGTCTGAACAACCTATACATATTGAACCTGACTCTTCTTGCACACAAACACAACATAAAGATGCTCTTAGTACAAGTAAAAAGACAAGAACTACAACATATGACATGTGGAGATATATTACCAAACTTGGCATAGTTGATGGCAAAGAAAAAGCTAAATATAATAGGTGTGGGAGACCATATGTTGTGGAAAGAATGGATTGTAGGACTACACATCTCCAGCGTTATATTATACATTGTAAGTCACTCTCAAAATACAAGGACATTGAGACCATTATGATAGACCAAGCTTGGATTGTTAGGGCTAGAAAGATTGATCACAACAAAGTGAGAGATATCATTGCCTATTGCATCATTAAGCATAATTGGCCTTATGCTTTTGTTGATTATGATAGAATTAAGGAGTTCCACACGTATTTAAATTCTAAATATAAGACTATTACTAGAAAAACTGTTATTGTGGATGTCTGGAATTCTTATCTTCATCAAAAGGATAGCTTGAAGAAAAAACTAGCAATGAGTCTAAGTAGAATATACTTGATTCTAACTGTTGGACAACAATAACTTCATAAGGTTATCTTTGCTTGACTGTTTACTTTATCAATGAGAAATAGAATCTACTTGGAAGAAGCTATACTTGATAATGGATTGGCTATAAGATTTAATGTCTTAGATTATTGAAAAACTAACTCAGCTCGATTTCTTTGTCTTACAAGGATGGCATGTGACATTCTTAGCATTTTGATTACTATTGTTGATAGTGAATCAGCTTTTAGCATTGGATCTTGAGTTCTCACAAATCGGTCTTCTCTTCTTCCAGATAATGTTGAAACTCTTATTTGCACTCGTAATTAGCTTTTTGGATTTACATGGATTGTGTATATATATTACATATTTTTAGTCTAAACTGTATAGTAATTAAGTTTATTAAGACAACTATTTATTTTAATAACACTTTGTTGTTTACTTAATTATGTGTGGTAGAGGATTTCGAGATAGAGAAAAGGGAAACTATTCCTATTCCTATATTTGCAGCTTCAGATAATGCTCCAAATGTCATTATTTTCAATTGAAGAATAAGGAATCTTAAAATTTAGAAGCCTCTTATTTGCATTGACAATTGATGTTTTTTGTTGTATCCTAATCCCTCGTACTTATTCCTTTTTATTTATGTTTGGCTACTTTGCATGTGTTATTTTCATTTGGTAACACTAAAAAACACTTTGACCTACTGAGGCACTGAGCCACTCGGTTATTTTCAATTTCATGTGATAGATTACATATTTATATTGTATAGAAGCTAAATTGGGCCTTTAAAAAAGGGAACATACAAAAAAATGTAGTTTTAGTTGGGCTCTGGCTGCCATCCGTTAGAGGTCGTAGCCCAACCCATTTAGCTCGTTATCTAACATGAGCTAGCTCGTTAGGCTCGGGCTAGCCTGAATTCCCTGCTCTATTCTAAATTATCACTATCTTCATATAAAACATTTTTTTGATTGGAAAGATGGAAGCAAAGTAACTCTACAAATGGTGATATGTAATTAAAATCATATCCAAGGATCCTCCAAGTTGCTTAATAAGGAAATAAATATCAAACATCATAATACATGTTTATTTCATCATGAATGATATCATATGTTGTAGAAGAAGATTCATACAAAAACGTGTTGTAGTGCAATCATGCCCCTTGCTTACATACTTGAACAAATATTTGATTGAATCTCCTTATTTGCATCACTCGATCTTGGTGTGGGCCTGATATTTAAGTAGCAAGTATGGGTTATATGGGATGATACTCAATTATCCAAAGAAACACCACTTTTCATGACTTTCCAACCATTGGTTGATCTTCTATAAAGCACAAATCCATCTTAATGTATGAATATGGGGGAAGTAAAGTTCTTTGGATAATATTTTGAGCACGTTCTATTATTCATACATGGTGATTTAGGATTGCCTATTCCAAAGGGACCATGCATATAACATAGGTTCTTCTCTTTCAAGTACCTCAGCAGAAATGACACTATCAATTTCTTAAGTTGTAGAAATCATGATGTTGTTGCCCAAGAATAATATAACATGTGCATGTAAAGGAAGACTTCACTTTTAAAACTCAATGGTATACAATGTTGAACTGTAAAAAAAACACATAGACTTTAAGTAATAACTTACAAGTATATATTGCTGACACAAAAATATAGAGAAATATTGCATCTTCGAATGAACCTCATAGTCAATCTCACATAAAATTTTTAGAAGACACCAACCTACCTTTATAAGAACAAACAAATTTCCTTTCGTGAAGTCTTTTATTATTAGGTCCAACTTCATTTTAAAAACATGGCCTATTTTTACTCTTAGATTTATCTTCATCTAATGCCCTTGCAATTTCAAGCCTTGGGATTGCATATAAATGTAACAAAAATGTCTAGATAGTCTACCTACCTACAAATAGCAATTGAATCTTGGTAAAATTGCATAATGTAACAAGACCCCCTATAAATGATTATGATAATACGATTTTTTCCCTTGAAGCTTAACTTGTTACTCCAACAAACATAGCATTAGTAAGCCCTTTGTACATCTTTCCCCTAAACTATTATTTATGAAGCCTAATATACAAAAATCTACAAGCTTCTAGCATTGTGTATCTATCAACAATGACCTCTTGAACACCATCAAAAAAAAAACAATGAACTCTTGAAACAAGTTGCCCCTTATGATTACTAATTCAAGGGAGAGAGGTGTCTCCATTGACATCCCTCTCCATTTACTCTCTATTTATTGTCTCAACTATTATATCAACTTTTAATGATTGAGATTTAATGATATATTTTTATCATTTTAAAATTATACTAATATATTTTTACATCTATTATTAGATCTCAACCATTTATAAAAGTTTATCTAATGGTTCAAACATTAAATGGATATTAAATGGAGAGGGAGGTCAATAGAGATACATTTTTCCTACCAATTCAACTTCCACATTCCATTCATGGCTCCTACTATTACCAATTCATCCCTTAGATGCACTACTACAAAAACAAAAAACAAAAGTGGCATACCTATTGTGGCCCTTCTTAAAAGAAGCACCAGCTTTTATTTTTTTGTGAAAAACTGTACAAAATATGGTGCTTTTTAGAAGGAATGTAACATCTGCTAAACACCTTACGTGACACTTTTTTAAAAAAGCGCCATAGAAAGTCAAAACTAGTGTGTGTGTGTTTGTGTGTGTTTTTTTTTTAATTAAAAAAAAGAAAGTAGGACCCAATTGAGGTCTCACCCTCACTAAGAGAGAGCCCTCAAAGGGGGAATAGGGCCGCTACCCTAAGGCAACGCCCTTTAAAGAGCCTCCTTTGGGGGGAGCTCCCCAAAAGGAACGCCCCAAAGGGGGTAGCTCACCCTTATGAGGGGCACTTTTTTAAGAGCGCGCCCCTAATTGAGGATTTTTTCCTCTCATATTTTCACTCTCCCTCACTTTAACTTTATCTCTTCTTTTTTCTTAGTTTTTCTTCATTTCTCTTCCCTCTTTCTTTATCTCTCAGCTCTACCTCTATTAAAGCTTAAGGTCTACTATTATTTTTCCTTCCTAATGGTCTCCACTAAAAAGTTATGCCGAACAACTCCTCCTTTGTTTCCTTTTTTATTCTTTTTCTGTTTTCTTCCTATTCTCTTATACGAACCGTTCTCATATTTTTCTTATTATTACTTACAAATTGTTCTCTTGTACAATATGTCCTCATGTTTGTCTTTTTGTTACTTACTGATTGTTCTTTTGTTCCATATAATATTTTTTTTAATTTATTTTTAAAATGTTTTTAGGTTTTGTGGTTAAGTTGGAATTCAACTCCCTATTTGACTTCTAATAATCAAAAAGTATTTTTGATACCTGCTTGTTTGTGTCATATTTGATATTTGAGTTACATTTTATTAAGGTTTAATTTTGTTGCATATTCATTTTTATTTTGTAAATATGGTTGTCAAATTTATATTTAAAGTGCTATAGACAAAAATAATATAGGGTTTTGAAAAAAAAATTAAAATGACTTTAGGTGGTGCTTCCTCAAAGTGGAATACCCACTTCCTGTGGCACTTCCTTCACCTAAAGTCATTTTTAAAAAAACATTACAATTTCTGTAAAGTGCCATAAGAACCTAATGTGACACCAAGGTATATAGCACTTTTTAAGTGCCACATATTGATTAAAAAAAAGTGCTACAAAAATTTTTTTGTAGTGATGGTTCATGCATCTATATAAATAAATAGTCTACCACATAAACTATGAATATAATTGAAGCACTATTATTATAGGTAAACATTGATATTCTTTTTGTCCCATAGCTAGTAAGTTGAAATAATTATTTTTGTGCAATTATTTGTCCCAAAATTTATTCTCCTACTCTGCTAAACACATACCACTAATTAGGGAGTTTATAATCATTAGCTTAATGGAATATCATCTAAAAGACATAATTATAGAATGCAATGACTAATGCAATGGCACCACTACTATCAAACCTACCACAAACACCCTTTCGAGTGTTGCGGAACTTTGCCCAAGTGCTATGGCACTACAGTTAGGATTGCACATACAAGTCCATGGGTGTCAATTAACAAGAAGTCTATATGTGTTTGCATTGACACTTAAAAGGTGAGGCAGCTAATAGTGACAACTCTTTTATCCAAATAATATGTTCACCTAATTAATATTAAGTTATAATAACAAAGGTAATCTATAAATATGTCCACACATAATATAAATATACATTAACAATCTCAGTGGATTACAATGACAACTCCATTGGTGTCACTGGCAAGTTCATGTCATACCATTGACAAATGAATTTACATTAGGATGTGTTGTTAATATGGGTAGTGATAATTGTTAATATAGGTATGACAACTGTTTACAAAGTCAAAATGTGTTATTAATAAAGGTAGTGATAGTTGTCAATATGGGTGGCAAACTTGTTAATGACAAATATATTGTGTAGGTTGACGGTGGTGATGAGTAGTACGTATGAGAAAATTTTCCGTTATTTCCTTCATATAGAGTGATCATTTGTAATTAGTGGAACTAGTGATATAACATATGTTGGTGGGCAGTAAATCAAAAATTCTTAAGGAATGCACAAGTTATGAAGAGGATAAAAAAATAATATCATTGATTGTGGAAAAAGAGAGTAAAAGAGTTGTTATAAAGTTCAAACTAAAATCTGATACAACAATTTTTGTGGAACTCCATTCATTATGTGGATATATCAATTGGATAAACAAAAGAGTTGTCACTATCAGTTGCCTTACTTGTCAACACAAGCAAATAGACTTGTCCATAAATGCTCATGGACTTATCAGTGTAATCCCCTACACTTGTTTATATACCATAATTCAGTTTATAAACTAGTTTTATTATTAGAATTTCATATTGATTATATGGACAAATAAAATAATTGTCACTGTCATCTATCTTACTTATCACATGGGCATATGGACTTGTGATTGGACGCCCATGGACTTATCAATGGTTGCTTATAGACTTATCAATGCACTTCCCTTCACTTGTTTATATCCCTTCATGTTAACATAATACGAATAGATTGCAATGATAACAAAAATTTTACAAATGATTGGATAACAATACCAAACCGTGTACAAAAAAATATGGATAATATTAATTAACCACTTTTATCAAGTCATTACAATGAGTCACTAATATCAAGTAAATTAAGTAACAAAATAGATTTCATGAATACATCTTACAAATCCTAGTTACAATCAAACTTGTTTTTGGACAACTTGCTTGGTTGTAAGTTGTGGTTTTTACATATGCAGAATGGGCATTATTTAAGGGACTAGAACTTGTTTGGGATATTGGTCTCAAAAAAGTTATGATTTATTCATATTCTAAGAATTTGGTGGGTATAATACTGCATAATGTTCATACTGATAAACATAGACCTGTATTTCTTTGTATTCGTATGATGGCTTGTGATTGGGATCCACAACTTAACTTTATCCAAGGATAGAAAATTGTCTGACAGACACGTTGGTAAAGGGAGGAAATACTAATTACTAAGTCCTCTCTCCTTGATGTTTGCCCCTTCACTTAAGGCACTTGAATCAAAAGGGCTGATATAGGAATTGATCCCCAAGTAGTTTAGTTTCTTCTTTTAATAGTCTTTTGCCATCGCATGTACTAAAATAATATTCCCAAATAATAGAGTCAACAAAGAACAGAAGTGATTTATTCCCCACACTAGCAACTAGAACATAGTCTAATTAATCACACATTTGCATAATCAAACAGAACATAAACAAATTTCCCAAACCCAGTGAACAACAATTTCATGATGTTGAGAAGAGATAGGCAGCAACACATAAAAGAACTTTGATAAAGGAGATGAGAGTGAGGGTAAACCCAGTGAATGATTCTCCCTAAAAACAAATTTTCCAATGTCGGCTATAATTCTAATGTAGAGTGTAAGAGAAGGCAACATACTTTTCTTATAATTCAATGTGATTTAAACTCAAGGGTCTAGTGTGATGAGCGATGACTAGAACTAAGAGGGAAACCTAAACAACGACCTGTGGACTAGTTATGGAGAGAAGTTAGAGCTTCTCTCTCTAAACCCTATACGACTTGTGAACTAAGTGTTTTCAATTTGGCTTCTTTTTTTGAGTTTTACTGGTGGTTAATTAACATTAGTTAAAAATAATGATTGTGTCAAAAATATCATGTTTTTTAAATATACCCTTATTTATAAAAAAGAATATGAGAGAAAATAAATATGAAATATATGAGAAAGAATGTATAACAAATGCTTATATAAGAGAGAATTAGTATTGAGTGAGGATAATTATTATAAAGGTATCTATTTAATAGGAGTTAAAAAGGAAAAAAATGTAGTTTAAATTTTGAGACATGAAAAAAACAGCAGTTTATATTAATGACTAAGCATAAGAGAGAAAAACTTATTTATAAAAATAACTGGAGATAGTAATTAATATGATATTAAAGTTTAATGTAGTTGACATTTGGCAAGGATAATATTAGAATGCATTTATATTTTAAGAGATTCCCTTCTCCATCAACTTCTCTAGCTCTTTGCCCCTCTACCCTACTAGAGAGATGCCCTATCAAATGTGTTGGATGAAAATGGTATTTGAAACACTGGGAAGCGTCAACAAAAAAGATTTTTTTACTATTCTCTTTCTCAATAGGTCTTATTTCCTCAGTCATGATAAAGTTGTCTATTTCAAAAGCATGGCAGAATTTTGGCCCTCTCTATTTGACTAGGTTCGACAGGATCCAACTGAGCTCCAGCGCATAAGAAATTATCTACGACTGGCCAATAATCATGACCAAAAGGAATGTAAATTGCTTGGACCAATTCCCCTTGAAGACTACAATTACGATGATGTCTATGCTCCACCGCCTTGTTACATCTCACGAAATGCCTTCGAATCCATGAATCCATCTCAGTTTATAGGGCCTTCTCAATAACCTGATTATACTAACCCACTTTTTCAAGACTCACAAGATCCTTATGATTTTCCTTCCGAGTTGAGTCTTTCTATCCCAACTAGCTTTTCTCAAACCTCACAATGCTCACAGTCCACTTTTTCTTCTCTCTATCCATCATATTGTACCCAAGTCCATGAAGCCCATGAAGACCACCAAATAAAGCCTCATGCTTCTTTTCTCAAAACCTACCATCCAAACTTCCTCCAATATGTTTACAACCTACTATATGGCCCAACAAACTATAATAATCTCTCCCTAAATGATGATCATGAGCCCATTATGAAAGACTGACTTCCAGACTTAAAACAAAAGGATGACAGGCCCATGTTTGCTACCACGACCAGTTCATAGGTCACAATATCGGCACAAGCAAACAAAACTGTCGGCAATCAACTGTCAACATAAAAAGACAACACTATCAGCAGTCAACCGTTGGCACAAGAAGACAAGATTGTCAGCAAGACTAAAAGACAATCTACAGTATCATCTGATTGCAACCTTTACTTTTTCAGTTGTCAGTTGTTCAGCTTTTACTTATATGGACATGTGTATTAATATGTTGATCTAGTTGTCCAATGTATGTATTGGCATTTACCTTTGTCTGTCTTTTTCTATCATGGTTGCCTATAAATACAATGCCTCTCTTTAGTTTGAGGCATCACAGGTTGTAATCAACTTTGTGAATATAAGCTTGTTTTCTCTAATATCTCTCTTAGCATATTCTCTTAATCTCAATAAAGATTCCAGTATGCTCTACACTTGCCTCCTCAGGAGGAACCTGTGCATTAGAATAAATCTTATCATGATCCTATGAGAGTTCTAAGAAATAAAGAACTGATCACGTCCAAACCTATGGTTTAAACTAAAAGGATCCTGAGTCCTAAAGTGTCCTTGAGCTGAGAAGAGTGATTGCACCATATTTTTATATATTATTTTGTGATGAATTTGGAAATTTTATCATACTAATTGAGATTAAAAATATATTATTCGTGATAATTTCTTATTGATGAGTGATTGCATGAAAAGTG
>JBAGKO010036561.1:2500-25053 GCA_037177275.1 Acacia concinna | reverse complement strand
ATCTTCTTTGTCTGAAAATAGGTTTGATTTGCTTCACCTATGAGAATTTCTACCAATTCTTCTTTTATTCATCAAAGTTCATCCTAATCCCCGTCGAGATGACTGCCTTAGCCCTGTCCTATCATCTGTATAATGGGGTTCGTTTGCTCTTTATTCGTTTCTTTATCCAGATTCGTTTCGTTATCAAGATTAGTTTCTTTATCAAGCGGTATTCTCCCCCTTTGTTTTCGATGTGGACTCATCTGAGGGAAATTCCTTTTCGAAGGGATTTATTCTCCAAATGGCTTCCCTTCATTTTTTTGCAAATCCTCCCCGGACTTGCAATTGACCTTATCTTTTTTATCTTTCCACTATATCTAGAAAAACGAGATTTTCATAAATCGACAAAGATCTACTCTCGTTTTATAAACCTACTCGATCCAAAATCGTTGGTCAATATTGTCCCACGGGATGCTGTCAAAACCCGGGAGGAATTAAAAAAAAAGCCCGATTTTCTCTACTGGGATTTTAAGTGGAAAACCAAAGAAGCAACATGCTTCGAGCTTTCCAAATTATTGGAAAAAAATGGGATCAATTTCCCGGGGAATATTTCGGTGGGTCTCCTTGACTCATTTTTTCGAAACCTGGGGAATCCGAAGTCGAATTGTAAATTCGACTTACGTGTTTATCAAGATCTGGTTTCCTGGCAAGACCAAAGCCAGTTCTATAAAGAATTCCTTATTTTCATTAAACAACATAAGTGAATTTTCATCTATGAGAAATTGAAGGGGGGGAAGCTAGGGGCGAGGGTTCGAACAGAACCCCCCGGACGTACCTACGATGGGAACCGGGTTACCAAAGTCACGATTGAACAAATGGCAGTTCGCTTCATCCTTCTTGTGCTTCTAGAAGTGCTGGTTCGAGCCCAGCTCGTGATAAGGCCTCGGTCATATGGATGGAAGGAGGAGAATGACACTTCGATACAGACTTCTGCTTCTGAGAGAGAGAATGGGGAAGGATAAGGATCGAACTTACTCGTCAATCACTCGATCACCTTGAAGCTTGCCTTTTGGGCTGTGCCGGAAAAACAAAATAGGTAGGTGAGTTGAGTAACCCTCGCATCTAGATAGGTACCTAGTGATGAACTCTTCCGGACCTAGTTATGAGAATCGGGTGGCGGGACTCGCTCGAAGGTTTACTAATTTCGCGGGTTGATTAGGAGCAAGTTCGAAACTGACTGGAAAGGCCATAATAAAGAAAAAGAATGAATATGCCAGCAGAGGACCCTGCTCGAAATCCGTTGTCAATGGATTTCACTACCATTCCCATTTTCGGGCAACTTTCACGCTCTCCTTTGCCACTGCATGACTAGATCAGATCACACAGACAGACAAAAAGACAACAAAAGAAGATGAAAATGGCGGGTTTGGGATTCATGCAATAAGAAGGAAGAGTCAGCCGCTGACGAGTCTGCTAGAAAGAGTGTTTTGAACTTCATTCCCGTTGTCGAAAGACCGGGGAAGACAAGCAAGAAGTCTTTGAGCGAAGAAGTTGTCCTTGGATAAGTGCGAGAAGAGACCTTTCAAAGTCAGTCCCTCAGGTCGGTACTTCCATGACACAATCTGTCTATTCCGCTCCCGTGCCTATCCACTTTCTTTTCTTCTACCGCAGCTCTCCTTTGATTGAAAGAGACTGTCACCTAGTGATCCGGCATCCAAGGAAGTAGTCCCATCCCACAGTCAGATTCTCTCCTTGCCTAGCGATCTGGCACCGAAGGAATCAGATTGTCTACTTGCTTGTCGACATTCGAGTCTATACTTGATTCAAGCGGAGATCCTTAACAGAATTCCGTACAAGCACCTGGGGAACCATACTTCGCCCTAGAGGATAATTCGAAGAATGAGATCAGAGTCGGGCTCTATTTCTACTTCTACTTCTTCGCTGCCGTCGACCTTAATTGTAGAGGCATTGTAGTTACTTGACCGCAGTCAGGAGCGACTATCCATCTTGGAACTGACCTTGCATCCCGGGCATCCATCTCGAAGTCCCCAGCAATAGGGCTTGCAAGTCATCTTCCTTTTCCTCCTCAAGCAGTGAAATGGGCACATCCCTCTTGCACCTATGAAAGAAGGAGAATTCAGAATTGACTACTCCAGGGCGAATCAGAGGCTTATCTTTACACCCTTTCTCCTACCTTTCTTTGAAAAGGTTTGGAACATCAAGAAAGAGTCGACGAAAGAGCTTTACAAGTGACATTGCCCCTCTGAACCTATTATATACAGAGGATGGTCCACTCAATGGGTTTATAAGAAGGGGGACGGACGTCTTCTTCTCTATTTACTAGTCCTTCCGACACAGCTACCTCCATTCACTAGACCTCCCTACTCGATTCAAAAGAAGAAGATCGGCTCTACTGCTCACTCTCGAAGACAGGGGCGATTCCCTACTCTTATATTGCATTTATACCTTCGTCCGATGAGACTCAATCGATGAGATTGCTGATGCCGATCCCACGAACTGAGAAAGAAATTCCTGTCTAAGAGCCAATATAAACTATACGGCTGGAATCTGGTTATTATATTGATTTTCACTTCCTTATAGGCACCGCTATCCTGCATTTGAGCGAGCTCAACAGGCAATTTCGAAAGGTCCCCTAAGGGGCTTTCACCACTCGTTCTCGATATAGCAACTTGGTCATTGAATTCAATTCCCGCTCGATCCGCTGGAAAAGGAAGTCCTTCGGGCTACCCATAGAGAGGAAGATCAATCAATTAGATTGGCAAACAGGCCCTTGAATGGCATAAAAGGAAGGAGAGAAGGATGGTGAGCAAGAATCCGATTGAAGATCTAAAGACGTAAGATTCTTGACTTTCTATTCGGGCATTTTAATTAAGCAAGTTCTATTTCTGTATAGATAGGCTCCACTCTCAACTGGCAAGGGTCATCTTTCCAATGAATCTCTATCGCCTTCGCTACCGCCTTCCTTTCTTGAGCGAGAGTTCTGTCTTTTAGTGGAGCTGTTCTCTTAGCTAAAGTCATCGTGGGCTGCCCTATTCTTTCGTCTTGTTCCGGTGGTTGCTCGCTGCCATCCCTGCCTACGAACTACTACTGTGACTTGAACTCCTAGCTTGCTGGCTAATTCATGAATTAAGGTTTTTTACTTACGGGTGCTAGTTTCCCTGTCATGCGGGCCAGAGCCAGAGCTTTCACTCGTTACCCGGCTACTCGCCTCAATTCTGGTTTGCGGACTCGCTGTCCACACTTCTACCGCTGACCCAACTCTGATCGCTTACCAGAGAGCTAACCTATAAGAGATATTTATTAAACAAAGTACGGCAATGCGCAATCGCTAAAAAAGAGCTACCCACTAAATCAGTCTATTGGGCCTATGGGTGATAGAGACTCTTCCTCTTCCTAGTGCCAAGCTAAACGATAACAGCGCAGTCTTGCTAGCAGCGGATTTGTCCTAACAGCCCTTATTCCCCATCTATATAAGATAATATATGTTCATTTGTGATGAAATCGATTCCTAACAGCGTATTCTTGTTCTTGAAAACAGCGGATTCTTCCTTGTTTACCGCTTCTTTATACTATTACTGCTTCCTCTTTGAAGAGCTTCCGACGCTCCTGTCACGATTGAAGTCTGTCGCCCTTGGGTTGGGCATTCATCCAAAGTCTGTCACTTCTTCAGATCAGCCAAAAGGTCCTCTCAAGGGATTACTTGCTAAAGGAATGCTTGCTGGCAATAACAGGAACCGACACTATGTAATTAATCGGGTATTTCCATTTGGAGACTTATTCATCTCTTAGGCTATAGCCGGATCTAATTCCTCTCCCGGGTTTGATCAACAGTCTGTCAACTTCCTTACTATGATTCGCATCGAGAAAGATAATTACCAGTATTCATCGATAGTTACAACAACGAAGATGTTATTAGGTAACCGCTTCGCCCCTTTCCTCTTTCTTTGCTGCAATAGATGAGATTGGCATTGGCCTAGTTCCAATCCTTTTAGAAAACCCCGTGTTTGCATACATTTCCTTTCCTTGCGTGGATATCTTCTACTAGTGAAAGCGGAATCACAACTGTCGAATGATTGCTAATCCTCTTTGATTGTTTCCTCGGAATTTTTGGCCTAAATGTCTATCATCACATCACAAAACAATAGCTAAAAAGGGCACACTGCCGATCCACATAGGCTTGGAAGTCTTGCTAATAACGAGACTTAGATGGACAGATCAGTAGAGCAAGCGAAGACAAGAACATTCACTGATATGACTCCCAACCTCGCAAGGTTACCGTTCTCGGGCCTTGGGGCACTGATCCCGTTCTTTCGTGTTTACTTAGCTATCTAATCAAACTAGTATCACTGGACCGAGTTTACTTTCTTACTAACCAACAAGTCGCGAGACAGTGAACGAACTTTTATTCTCTTATGATATTTCGTGAATCGTAGACTGTTAGTAAACTCTTCACTCTTACACTCGAACTCAAATCTGTGAATACAGAATAACGGCACGTATAACATAGTATAGAAATGGGCGATGACCCCCGACTCTGAAAGTAGAGGAATGATGCGTCGTATTAGAGCATCCTTCGCTTAACCTCGGACGGGACACCCTGAAGGACTGCTGGAATGGATTCCCACCCTCATGACGAGTGGAAGATGTAGGTTTTCTCTCGCACCGCAGCCAGCGAGACACGAACTTCCTTCGATTCCTACACCCTCTCCTCTCATCCTGGAATGAAGAAGGACGCAACCGAACCGACTGAACGGCATCATATATAAGAGGAACGCTGCGTAGATCCCATCTAGCTCCGTTCGCTTGAATATACCTGAAACCAGTCGCGGGAACTAGTTCAACCCACCAACAGACTGCCTCTTCCATCCTCTTCGTAGGATAAAGGAATGCTGTGCTCGCCAGGTTTCAACAGAGATCCCCCATTTCTTGTTGCTGGCGTCACCCGAAACGTACTATCTTACAGTCTTTTCGTCTTACCAACCAACAAAAACAAAGTGGCTTAGTCACCCTAAACCAAGAGGATTATATTCGTATAAGAAGAAAGAGCTCAAAGAATAAAGGAATTTTAGTGTCAGAGAGCTCAGTTCCTTAATGCCCGGTTCTTCCCATGTCTTTCTTGGTTAAACCAACCCAACCGGCGATTTCCGTCTTCCTGAATTGGGATAGTCAGAATCAGTCTCTCTTTTTTTTGGGGGGAGCAGAGCAGTCAAAGAATAAACCAAACCAAATGACCTTTTGGGATTTGAAATATATCATCTGCCACGAATCTGGTTCTTTCAACCGATAGATGATATATTTCAAAAGCCTTTATTCTCCTGTTTCAAATGCTCGACTCGTTCCCAAATCAACTACTGAATTAGCTTTCCCCGCTTGAAGTCGATAACTGGGAGTAGTCCACTGCTTTCTAATCCGATCTAGGTGGTCCCTCATCGAGGAAAGTAGCATTAGATGAAACTTCTTCTCGCCTTCGAGCAGCATATGACATAAGATCCCCCTTTCAGTGCACACCTCTAAGCTCTCTCCCCAATCTATTTTTGAAGGTTTAGTTTCCATTACGAAGTATACGTATACGGATCAACTGCTCCCGGCTCGGACAGGTTCATGTTTGATCTCAACGTCCTTGCTCCAAGATCTCAGTTTGGTTTCGCCAGATACCTCTTTATCTTAACGAAAAAGAGCTTTTGTCGGGTCAGGTCCCCACCCGAACTGTCCATACCTATCCTCTGGAGTCGGCTCTTCCATAAAGAGCAGAGTAGACAGTACACGTAATGGTCCGCCAGGAGCGAAGAATAGCTCAGCGACCGGATAAACCTTGATGAGAATACCAACCCTCTCCCTTTGTCATTTACGGAAGCAGGAAGAGAAAGGAATAGCCCTGCCCACCTTATGAAAGAAGCCTCACCGTCAGTCTTTGCTCTATCTGGATCAGTAAGTCAGTCAGTCTCTCCCAGTAGTGGAGTAGTCCCACCCAGTAATAGCATAGTGAAAGTAGGGCTGCTTTAGCCTTTTACAGATCCATTCCAAATCGAATGTAGCCTTCCAAGGCGAGGCCACCCTATATCTATTCAGGTGTGGAGTGGGAGAGGAGAGAGGGGATGAGGGCTCCTTTCGCATTTTTCGCAGGTTTACAAGTAGTGATTGAGATTGCATTGGATCGGACAGCTTTTAGTTATTCTTCTGCCTGCAAGCTCTCAACATATGTGAACTCTTTCGACTCTTCATGGTTTGCTGTGAAAAAGAATAGGTTGTTCTCAGGTGTAAAGGAAGAGCTGCTAGTAAGAAGTTTTAGAACAAGCAAGGGATTGAGCGCGAAAAAGTGTTATTGCTCATATACTTCTTAATATTCGCCTTCCTTGAAGCATTCGGAGAAAGAGAATGCGAATACGGGGTTCTAGTCGCATTGGTTCAGGACTTAGTCTTAGTAGCAGGACTATGGTTGACTTGATCATTTCCACCGTAATTCCACTGTCCATTCAAGAGAAGTATCAACAAATGATCCCGGTGCATTTTACTTTTGAATCTGTCTTTGCTTTTTCGGGCATTCAGCTTTTGTTTTGATCTCTATCTCAGGCAAGTAGGGCATGAAAGTCAGAAAGAAGGGAAAGGACTGAATCCGCTGCTATTGGTCTACCGCGTAAGGATTTTCACTCTCCAAGCAAGCCAGGTACGCAACTGACTCTTATCCATGCGAGACAGAAAGCAAGTCTTCTTACCGCTCCTTGGGTCCCTTCCAACGGGCGTAGCGCTTGAGAAGGTGCGAAGCCGCCCATGCTCCTCTTGCTTCTGGAAAGAGAGGCAGTCCCTATATTACCGCATAGTGGGAACGTGGGATGCTTTTCTATTCCTTGCATCTCTAGTGCAAAGAAAAAGAGTTTCCTTCCTAATCTAATGGTTTTGTTAACCAAAGCGCTAACCTCTTCCTATAGTAATAGTCATCTTCAAGCTCTTGCACAAGGGGCAGATACTTCCCATTCCTACTAAACCGAATCAAGGAAATAGGAGTCAGCCACGGAAGACTTTACCGAATCCCCTTCCCTTGGTGAGAAAGTCTTACGGCAGTTTGGGATTGATCAGCAAGGGCTTTCAAGTCGTTTACTTGCTTGCTTAGCTCGAAAAAGATAGCTATTCAAAGCATCGAGAGGTCAATCACTTTCTTTGGATTCTCTAACATCGTATTCGTACTAACTAATCCCGACAAGAACCTAGCCCTTCTTTTCCGGGGAGAAGAAGGGGTTGGTAAATAGAATATCTGCCCATAAGACAACTCTTCTATTTACAGGAGTGCTTACTTCACGCTCTACTTACTTCATGCTTTCTTTACTTCTCTTCTTTCCCTCACTGCGCTCGGTCAACGGTATACCTTATACAGTCCAGTAACCCTTTAGTCCCGGTCGGTATCGTCGTCCAATCCATGCTTCGTTCCAGTCTCGGGCCTCAGTCTCCAATCCTATCTTTCGTGAGCAGTGAGGAATAGGATCACTTTTCCTTTCAGTCTCGAAGCAAGCTGTGTGTGGTAGAATCCCTTTCTTTCTTAAACTAGTCCATTAGTTGGTCTATAATCTCCTTCGTGCCGTCAGTAAGATTGAAAACCCTCACTCCGTTCAGAATAAAGAAATGGAATGAAGGACCTTTCCATTCAGATAGTTCGTTTAGAAATAGTACTTCTAAGTAGTAGCTCGCCGTCTCAGACGTATGGGTCACGAACGGTCTAACACAAGGAAAAAGAAGAGAGGGTTCGGGGGGTTTCTCCCCGAGCTGTTTCGATTTTTCCCATAGAGAAGCAGATTTGTTAGCCTGATAGATAGAGGCCTTCCTTCGTAGATTTAGTAGTACCCCTACCTAGTCTTGGCAGCCTTTCGGGCTTACCTATACTAGGGCCTCTACCCATCGTCGGCATGCTCACCTGCCACTCTCTTCCCAACTCGATCGTCAATAAGGGCTAGCGAGTGCTTAAAGCATTGAAAATTTTTATCCTTTTTACAATCTGAAACCTTCGGGAAGGAGCCGCCGTTCATTTTGGGATTCTGGCTCCTTGAAATGGTTCAACGCTCAACCTCTCGCTCGATCTGTCATTTTTATTCTATTGTCGACAGATAATTTTTTTCATAAAAAACCCGGGTTGACGACGCCCTCTCAACTCCTCTTTTTCCTTACTTTTGACTCTAGGGAGCAAAAGATCATCGGTTTGTGTCTAAAAAAGGAAAGGATAAGCTCTCATGAACTCTGGAACTGGTTGTGATTCTAAAGTAAAACAGCTAATCTTATAATTAGCCTACGTCCCTTTTTCGAGCAGTTCGTTCGTACTCAAAAATCTATCCCGAGTCTTCAGGTCATAGGTTAAAGTATTCATTCTACTCGGAAAATATGTATGCCTAATGAAGTAGGTCGTGTCGTTTAATTATTTTTAGACAAACATGGTTTGATTACTCGAAACCGTCTGGGAAAATGACTACCTGTCATCGTAGTGCTCGACCAGAGCTTTCTCCTCAAAGTAGGAAATAGGCATGCTCTTCTCCACGCCCACCGTTTAGGATATTAGCTCGTTAGAAAGATATAGTGATAGGGCGGGCTTTCAATGAAAATCCTCGTCGATTTTGAAGCCGGCAATACTGTTACCACTGAAACGATGCCTTCTAAGTAGCTAGGAATCTTCCCTAAGTTAATCACATGAAAACCATGTTTTCGCTTCTTCCTTGCCTTTTTAAGATTAGTAAGTGTGCGAAGGTAATCATCCTACTATACCGATGGGATCATAGCTAGAAGAAGGAAGCACACCAGATAAAGGACAACGTGTACCTCTCTCGATTGAACACAGACCTGACGTCTATGGCGGATGTCTTACTTATCCAATTTTTTGGGAGAAAAGAAAGCAAAACAAAAGTAGCTACTTTTACTGCATAGACTTTTACTGTAGTAAGGATAAGGAGTGGCATCACGCTCAGGAAAGGATTTTAACCTTCCCTTTCCCGAAAGAAAGAGTGAGATCCTCTTTGAGATGAAATGCGGAAATGTCCTATAATCAAACCAGGCGCAAGGTCAATGATTTAGCTCAAGGCTTAAGGCATAAAGGCTATTCTTCCTTCTTCTTGATAGCATTGGTCTCGCCCTCGCTCTAAAGGGGCAGCTTGATGGCAGCTATCCTGCTCTGTCTGAGAGAAATGGAATGGAATTGGTGTGGTTCGCTAGCTCTTTCTTTTGAGACGAATTCATTCCGAATAAAGGAAGGCCGTCGTGATAAAGAAAGGCTTTCCTTATTTCCAGGGAAGAGAAAGAGGAAAGATAAAATGGGCCAAATCGCCTTATAGAGAAGAAAGTCTTAGGGAATCGATCTAGACTAGATGAGATGCCGGTGCCATTCAACTAGCTGCCAGAACGAGTTCAAGAGATGAGGATCCAGGTAGTGAAGTCACCCTCGGGGGAAGAATCATTCCATTCACTTGTTCAACTGCTAAGAAGAGTAGCTTTTTTCTTGCTTGAATGTGGCACAAAAAGAAGAAGAGGCGAAGGAACGTCTAGTTTCGTACCCAACAGCTTAAAATGATGTCATATTCTACTTTTTATTTACTCACCCATGACTTACTAACCAACAACAGATCTTCTTTCTACCGGGATCCTGATCCTTCCGCGTCCAAAGAAGCAACATCTGAATTATGCGCTCTTTCATCCGTCGAATCAAAGGAATAGACTTTTGATAGTTCCACAGGTAAGTAATATTGAACAGAAGTTTCCACTGGAAAAAAGCAACTGGAGCACCTGAATCTGCAGAGGCATCCAAAGACGCATTAGCAGATACATCCAAACAAAAAGAAGCTTTAGAAGATGGGGCTTATTTCATCTATTAACCAGAAAGGGAAGAATAGAACCTCGATCCGTGTAGGAAAAGTATAGAGGGAAAGAAGTAGGCACTTGTGAATGAAGGACGAGAGCCGAAAGAAAAGAATCCCCGTTGCACCTATTCTCCGCAACCGTCGGTTCAGATCTATCTCGGGTACGGTCACTGCACCCCAATCTCTGCCTCGGTTGGTGCACCTATGGTTCTTAAGGTTGTTGATGCCAAGAAAGAGAAAGAAAAGAAGAATATTTCTCCTCTAGTTGCGAAGGATATTGCTTACTACAGATTCGAGTGAAATGGCTGGTGGTAATGATGCGTGGTGAGGTCGCTGCTATCGAATGGTGGGTGCGTGTAGAATGATATTGATTCGAGCTCCATTTCCCTCTCGGTACTTAGATCTTCCTCTAAAACTTCTCCCATTCCTCTTTCCTTTGTTCCGCTGACTACATTGATTGGATACCGCTGGGACTGCCTACGCAGAAAGTATACCGATTATCTCATAAAGCCATTGAATTGCTCTTGGTTGTCCTACCCATTTGTTAGATCTTATTCCCACCTTGTTTTATTGCTCTTTCTCGATGGTATTCCGGGGCGCTATACCTCGGAAAGTATGAAGCCAAGGAAGTAATCAGATACATATCGACTTCTTTCTGATGGATCAAGAATAGATAGTTGTCTCATCAATAGTCAAAGTCAACGCACTTCCAACCAATTCGAACTACTTGGATTCCTGAGCTACTTGCTAAGTTGTACGTGGATGAGATTGTGAGGCCGCATGGCGTACCTATAAGCATAGTATCTGACCGATATGCTAGGTTTACTTCGCGATTTTGGAGTGGATTTCAACAAGCCATGGGAACTAAGCTACACTTTAGTACTGCCTTCCACCCACAAACAGATGGACAATCTGAGCGAGTTATACAAACATTAGAGGATATGCTAATAGCTTGTTTAATGGTTTTCCAGGTAGTTGGGATGCTTACCTACCACTTGCAGAGTTTGCCTACAATAATAGCTTTAAGGCCAGTATTGGTATGGCTCCCTTTGGTCTCGCATGAATTACATCCATCCCTGGGATGAGCTTGAGAAAGGCTTTTCAATAACTCTTTTCTTTCTCTCATTAAAGAATGGGTTTCCCATACAAGAAAACAAGGGACGAGTCTGGTGAGAGAGGTGACTCCTTGCCGATGCGAAAGCTATGATTCAAGCTTCTTTTGGATATTGAAAAGACTTTTAAAGTCCCTATCTATATATAATTCTTCCTGCAATCCCACTATTGACGAAAAGATGATTTCAACTTTCTGTAGAATGAGATATACAAGAGGAAAATCTACTCGAAAGCCGCCCCCTTAAAGGATGCAACCAAATTCCCTATAGAAAGAAAGTGATTTTTGTTCCAGATAGCTTAAAGAGATCATTATTAGAAAGCCCCCAAACTGCTCTCTCTTATTTGTTTGTTTTACGAATGCTACTCTCTACTATAGAAAGAAGTGAGGTTGCGGAAGAAACTCTATATTCTAAAGAAATACTTCATGAATGGTTGGGAACGAACTTGGGTGGTTGAATCAATGAGAGGCATGTCCCCAATGCCAGAAGTCCCCCATCACCAATCAAATTAGGGATTTTGCAACTGCACAAATGCTAGCCCAGGCGCGCGTTAGTGCCCAGTTTTTGGAAGAGCATCCCATAAGTGCGTAGAGGCAAGAACCCTCTCTTTGAAGAATTCCGATCAGAGATTATTGTGTTTCAGAATATTCCACGCTATCTTCATTCTGAAAGCCTTTGCATGAACTCCCCGCCCTCAAAAGTAGAAAGGCATCAGACCTTCTTTCTTCCTTAAGACCTTGCGACTGAGGATCATCAACCGTCACAGACTCTAAAGCGGGATCAGAAGCAAGCGGTCCTGGATAAAATACAGTCTATATAGCAGGACTTTCTTTTCTCAGATGGCGGATAGATATAGAGAAAAGTATGCTTTTCGAGCTGAATCCGAAATAGAGCAGATAGAAGAAAAGAGGTCCTGACTTTCTTTTTCAATAACAAAGGAACGTAGTCTGACTCTTCAATCAAATGGGGTAGACCTGGGGAAGCTCTTTCAAAGTCTTAAGTATATGAATCCGCAGAAGGAAAGAAAGACCTTTTCCTAGATAAGTAAGCAGATATACCTATGGCTGGAAAGATAGCGAGCGCTATTCTCAACTCAGTCTCTCAAAGGCCCCAGCTCATCGTAACCCTAAAACACGGCGTTAGCGGGGTTGAGCTCCTCCTGCATAAGTACAACAAACATAGGACAGCCGAGAACGATGACCCTTCCCCAAGCAAGCCTGACGCCTAAGTTGGACCTTCTCTTTCTGCTGCTTGCCACTCCGAAGAAAAGGAAGAAAAACCTCCGATTGATTGAGTCGGTGGGCAAGTGAGCTGATCTCGCCTTTGTTGATCCGCTTGAAGAGAGTTCTCACGATCGCGATGTAGCAGGGTCTGTCTGCTCCAGTCTATGACCTACCGTTTGCTTTGCTAAGCAGTATGCCTGGGATAAAAAAGACAGGTGGCATAGGTATCCCTACCAATAGGACTGGACACCCTATCTCGTCCTTAACTCATTGCGACACTGTGAGATCCTATGGTCATGACTTAGTCCGAAGGGCTATAGGGCTTTTGGGCATTATTAAGAAATGTGATTCTCCACCTATTTTCATTCTGTCTTTACTCCCCTTCTGCGCTATCAAATATTCATATCCCTTTTAAAAGGCGGGACGGGAAAGCAGCAGCTTCTTATAACTCTTTCAGACAGGTAAGAACATAGCTTCCTCTCTCTCCACAAGGAAGAGTCGTTTGTTTACTGAATGCCATGCTGCTGGTACTGGTATTCTACTAGAGCTAGTATTCGTACTCTTTGACTGACTGACTAAAGGCACTGAATGATGCTGAATGAAGGCCTGATTGAGGGACTGAAGGAAGGACTTTCTATCACTGTATCGCCGTATCGCCTATGCCTTTCTCGGGTGGGATTGAACGACTTTTAGGAACAGAACAGCAGCACTGATTGGCTTACTTGCTTGCTAGAACCGTACTTTTCTTATTATTACTGAAACCACCGTACCGTATACAACCCCCCACCCCCCAGCATAACCTTATTTATACCATTCCAACCCCGAAAGGGGAAAGAGCAAGAACAGCACTTGTTGTATCCTTCGCCCTTTACGGCCAGTAAACCCCTCACTGACTTGCTTAGCTCCGCTCGGACCCTTTCTCGTGCTAGTAGCAGTGGTAGTCTCAGTTCTTTCTTTGCAAGAATAGGGCGTGAAATAGGAATTGCACCAATAGGTTGTCACCAGTCGATATCCCGCTTCTCTTGGAGGAAGGACGAAGTCATTTCTTATATAAAGAAAGATGTGGACTGGAGAGTTGGGATTGAGGTCAATATGCTTAACACATCGTAGTTGGACAGCAACTCGAAGGGAGGAGGAAAAGTCTCTTAGGTGTCGGCATCACACATATAGCATGTGTGCCGTGAGTGAGAGGTCAATCACTCTCAGCTCTTCTTTCGAAATTCTCGAACATGATGAAGAGCTCTTATCGGCTTGAGGCATCTTTTCAAGCTGAGTAGAAATTTCATAAGAGAAGAAAGATCTCCGCGTAGAAAAGAAAGGAGAAATCGTTTTGATTCGAGGCCGATCCCTTTTTTGTTTGCCTGAGTAAACAAAAAAGCTTTCTCGTTATTGTTAGTTATAACACTCTAAAAAGCGGCCGTTCACTTCAGGGTCCGAAGGAGATGTAGTTGCTTTTACTTTTTTTTCTTTGTCGAGATTGGCTTGGTCTTCAGTGTACCGCACCGAAGCTTGTGGAGCCTATGCGAAGCAAGCGGGTAGAAGATCGAAAAGAATGCATTGGATAGATGCCCGGGCATTGAGAAGGAAGGACGCATAGAATGAACGAAGAGTCCATAAGATGAAATCTTGAATGAAAAAGCGTAGCGTGAGGAGAATTCCTCCACTCTTTATGTTAGAGAGTGCCAAATTAATTGGGGCCGGAGCTGCTACAATTGCTTCAGCGGGAGCAGCTATCGGTATTGGAAACGTCTTCAGTTCTTTGATCCATTCCGTGGCGCGAAATCCATCATTGGCTAAACAATCATTTGGTTATGCCATTTTGGGCTTTGCACTCACCGAAGCTATTGCATTGTTTGCCCCAATGATGGCCTTTTTGATCTTATTTGTATTCTGATCGTCAGTCTATCTGACATCAGAAAGTGGAAGCAGGCTAGTCCCCGAAAATGCCCTTCCTTTGGAGTTGGGGTTCCAAATCTTGACTCGTTCAGGGATCCCAACCATTCTCCCGTCGTTTCACCGTCGAGCTCTTAAAGATTCTTCCATAACACTTATTCACCCCTATTCTATCTCGAACAGAGTACGAGGAAGCCCCCCGTATGTCCCTCGGTAGTTTTCCCTAATTTATTCCCATTCAGAGTCGAGTCGAATCTAGTCGAATCGAGACTTCCACTGTTGTCGTTGACAACTGAACGTACTAAGCCAGCCACCATATCTCAGGCCGAACTGGAAAACGGCAAATGTGACACGGGCTAGCGGTGCCTCGCATTCAGGGAATGCTGAGTCGAACAATCTTATTAAGAATCTGTCCATCAACAGAGCGCATCCCTCATCTGCACTAGCCTTCGGTAAGGAAGGTCGTTAGAAGGGTAATCTTCATCGCTCCTCTAGTGCTTCTTTTGATTCTTAAAGAAGTAGCGATATGCCCGCGTGCCAGACCTTCTCTATCTTGCATTAAGTGGAATACAAATCTCTAGCCCTGTGCTTTAAAAGCCTTCATCCGGTCTAAATCTGATCTTGATTCTGAATCTATCTATTCCTTTCCCCGGCTGGGTCCTTTTCCACATAAGGCTGAGTCCGGGGAATGCTTTATCTCATCAGTGCCTAGCTTGAATTCACCAGCTATCGATCTTCTGCGACTGACCGTAGGACTATCTCGCTCCTCTCCTTCGAGTCGAGACTCCTCGCTATCCTATTCCTCGGTGGTTTTTGCGGAAAGGCAAGATGTGCAGGAGTGATAGGCGGATAATTGTCATCTCTGGAAATAGCCCCACCTATAAAGTCCCTTCTTTCTTTGGCCCTCTGGCTAGTAGTGCTGCCTGGCGCTTTGGACAACCATTGTATGCAGGATCGCGGACCTAGACTTGATCGTTCATCAGGATCTGCGAAAGAGGTGATTAATAAAAAAAAGTGCTGGCTAGTCGGATTGGGTTCGTCTCTTGGAAAAGAAAGGGCAGCGCCTTGGGGAGATCGGGATTCCTGTCTCATCCAATTGAAGCTCGGGCACGGATAAATCAATGGAACGAAATAGTCTAGTGAAAGAGCAAGCTTGACAGTGAGTTCCCGTCGCGTAATCCACTTCAACTATAGGGCTGTTTTAGTAGAGCCCCCTCTTGAAACTAAATTGATGAACGAGCCTATAAGTGAGCCAAGTCGCCTTACAGGTGGAAAGGGCATATTACGGTTGAACAAAGGGAATCTCATACAAGCTACGCGGCTTCCTACCGTACCCACCCAGTCCATGGATGTAGGTGCGGATAGTTTACGACAGGATCTATGGGGTGTGCCTGTTTTCGGTTTGATAAAGGGGCTTCCAGGCGCGGGTGACTCCATAATGATGCGGCCTTTGAGCGAGCACGTAGACTCAAGGGAATTTACCCTTCAAACAAAGCCTTGGCGAAAGCCCCGCCTTCCTCGACAAAAAAGCGTACTAGATGAGACGTTACACCTTTCCCGTATAACTAAGTATCCTTAAGCTCATTCGCGAGTATGCGCCTGTCCGATCATACCTCTTTGCCTCTTCTCGCCGTGTATATAGGTCTCGGTAGGCTTTCTGTGATAAAACTAGGGAATCAGATTCAAGCAGCTCGTTGCTACACGATCAGTCAAGCTAAGCTAAGAGAGAAAAGCGGCAGTCCTTCCAATCAAACAAGCGACCAACGAATTCCAACGATTGCAGTGACAGCCATCAAAGCAAGAAGTATAGGCTTGCAGGATCAAGTGGGAAGAGCGGAACTTGACAGGTCTCGCAGCTACTAAGCTAACGGGCAGCTTTCAAAAATGGCTACCGCATCTGCGCTTTACTACGATTTGGTGCGGAACTGAAAGCGGCAGAAAGAAAGCTTAAGGCAAGCTACGTAATCAAAGAGCAATCGAGAGCCGAAGGTCTGATTCCACCTAGTGGCGAATTCAACCAACAGAGAAAGCAAGCCTAGCCCTGCCTCCTCTTGAGCCTTTAAGTGTTGTTTTTCTGCTCCCCTTATTAATATTAAATTAAGGGATTTTATACCGCTTCAAAGAAAGTAAGAGCTGATTACGGAGAGTAATCGATCTCCGCATCTAATTCCAAAGGAGCTGTGCTGGACACGGAATAAATCAAATTGTGCAGGCTTTCCCATTTTCGATCACTACTATCATCCGAATATGATAGGATAGGTCTTCCAGCTAACTAGCTTACTAAGCCTCCCCTCGAAGCTGTCAACTGATGCACCAGCTTCCGATGTAGAGTCGAGAGAAGCCTTCCCTACTGTATTGTAACTTTATTCAGCAGGCCTAGCCGATGGAGTGGATGTAGCAGGCCACCCAAAGACCGCTTCTGCTGCTTAACCAGGGTCTCCTTGCCTGTCTGAACCATTGCCGCAAATTGCGAATGTTAAGACACCAAAATCTGCGTACATAACCAAACTATTTAAGATGATGGATATTGAGCGAGGATAGGGAGCCCGAGCCAAGCCAAGGTCATAAAGAAATGTAACCAACGTTTATTGGAAAAAAGCAAGCCCAAAGATTTGGGACCAAAAGCGATTAGCGGTGACCATTGAATAAGTTTCTTCAGCTTGAGTTGGGTTAAAAGCACGGAATGTATTTGCACCATCACCATCTTCAAATAAAGTATTTTCTACAGTAGCACCATGAATAGCGCATAGGAGAGCAGCGCCCAATACACCGGCAACTCCCATCATATGAAATGGGTTCAATGTCCAATTATGAAACCCTTGGAAAAAGAGGATGAATCGAAATATAGCTGCTACACCAAAACTAGGCGCAAAGAACCAACCAGACTGACCTAGTGGATAAATCAGGAATACAGAAACAAAAACAGCAATTGGACCCGAGAATGCGATTGCATTATAAGGTCGCAATTGAACAGATCGAGCAAGTTCAAATTGACGTAACATGAAACCTATTAGTCCGAAAGCACCGTGGAGAGCAACAAAAGTCCACAGACCACCTAATTGACACCACCGAGTAAAATCTCCTTGTGCTTCAGGACCCCATAGTAACAACAAAGAGTGTGCTAAACTATTAGCAGGGGTAGAAACTGCGGCGGTTAAGAAGTTGCATCCTTCCAAATAGGAACTTGCCAATCCATGGGTATACCATGAAGTTACAAAAGTTGTACCTGTAAACCAACCTCCTACGGCAAAATAGGCACAAGGAAAGAGCAATAGACCGGACCAACCTACAAAAACGAAACGGTCCCTCCGTAACCAGTCATCCATAATATCGAATAAATCATTTTCGTCTTTGGTAAATTTACCAACGGCTATAGTCATAGTGATCCTCCTATTCAACTAACTTCAACCATTTTCGAACACCTCATAGCATTTTCAGGGCCTTCGAGTCTATAATTTCTGTATGATTTCTACTGTCCCTTCTTTCTAATGGGTTTCGAATATAAAAATCATTTTTTGATTGGTCCATAACCTGACCTAGATCAATATTATGAACTCAATACTGTAAATGAAAGTATCGTTCTCGTCTCCATTCTTCGTAACATTGTTGGAACAACAATTTAATATGTATCAATATGGAAATATTTGGCACATGGAGCCGTGATCGGATATATAATCTATCTTTTTTATATAGATATAAAATATCTTATCTTATATAGATAGAAATTGATCTTATCCTCTGTTATCTTATCTTCTGTTTTGGAATCAAAGAAAGATATTTTGAAACGGCTCATATGTTGTGACTTGGAATAAACGTTTCTCTGTGGAGAAAGGGAAATAGCAATTTTTTCCTATAGAACGTCTACAAACAAGAGGATTTAATCGGAAATATCGACAGATTCCTGTGTGTGGAGTCCAAATAAATATTCAAATGAAATAAAAAGATCCACTGTTCTAATTTCATCCTTATCGAATTTGAATATCAGAATAGTGGATCTAGTAATGATTCAACGGGTTAGGTCCACTTACTTTTTCTTTTTTTTGTTGATTTCGAATCTTTATAATTGATTGGAATAATGGAAAATAGGAATATTTGGGAATTCAAGGAAACGACTTATCATGATTCATTAGAATCATGATAGATTATTTGAATTTATTCTAAGGATTATTCTAGAATAATATAATTTATTATGTTCTATAGAATATATAAATTTTAGAATAAAAATAATAAACAAATGTGCCACTATATAATTTCCAATTTAGAGTTTCTAACTATAATTCCTATTATATTATTCATTATAATAATAACTTGTTATAATTAAAGATAACTTTTTTATAATTCACTCAAATTATACGGTTTTTACTTTTTGTATTATAAAAAATAAAGAATATGTCGTCTATTCTTCCTTCAATCAAATATGAATACTACGGCTGGAGTTTTATGAAAAAAGCCAAAGCCCCTTATCGGATTTGAACCGATGACTTACGCCTTACCATGGCGTTACTCTACCACTGAGTTAAAAAGGCCTATTTGATTCAATTTCTGAATAAGCCACTAGACACGATGATTCTAGTGTATATAATTATTATAAATAATAAGATATGTACATAAATATATCTTATCCACATAGTCACTCAGTCAGGAACGACAAATTGGATTTCTCTAATGAGTATAGGTAAAATGGTTTATTGATATTGGATTTGATCAATGCAATGAATTGTTTCATCATAAGACCGATCCTAATTAAATTGATCAGCCCCATCCTAACGAAACGAAATTCATTTGATTGATACATGTACACCCACGAATTGAACATAGATCCATTCACCGAATCAGTGATAAAGCAATTCGACTTGGCGAGAAAAACAATTTTCAATAACTTGTTGATCCCTCTCTTCCCCAAATTTCCAAATTTCTCGTTTTTGAATTTCTTGGCTTAGTGTGAGATGGAAATATACCTAACTAAACTAATCTTAACAATGAGTGAAAGTATGAGAAATGGAGTTTAATCCCGTTTAGAGCATATGGCAGACCAATCACTTCCCGAAGGGTACTAGCCTTCGTATTATTAAAAAAATATATATATTTTTTTTTATAATATTTATTTTTTTTTTTGTTTTTTAGACGTTTCTTCTAATCACTATTTTCATTTGATATTCTATATGTTATTAATATAACTATATATTCCAATTTCAAAAAATTATGTATATTATTTAATGTATATTATTTAAATAAAATAAAATTAAATTTCAAATAAAAGAATTTATATATAGAATTATATGGGGAATGGTGATTAGAATGAACGATTCATAAATAGAAATCACAAATCAAAAAATTCTATGGAATAATGAAAGACAGAAAAATCCTTCGAATTGCATCATATTAGTCCATTATATTTATATTGACAATTTCAAAAAACTATTCATACTATAATCATAGTATGATGGCAGTCGGGCACGTATGCCCCCATCGTCTAGTGGTTCAGGACATCTCTCTTTCAAGGAGGCAGCGGGGATTCGACTTCCCCTGGGGGTAGGGTTAGGGTACTACGAAAGGAAGTTGATCGTGGATTATCAATAAGGACTTCAATTTATTTTTCCTGGGTCGATGCCCGAGCGGTTAATGGGGACGGACTGTAAATTCGTTGGCAATATGTCTACGCTGGTTCAAATCCAGCTCGGCCCAATAATTCGCGGATCCACCATAAAATGATATAACCCATTTGTCCTTCTACAGAAATGCTTGACTTGATACGGAAGAATCAAAAAAAACTCTTTTTTGATTCATTGACAGATTGATTATCAATCAATCAATCTGACAATAACGAAAAAATAACTATTAATCCATGCTCCTCTCACTAAAGTACATGTCTCCGCGCATATCAATCTATTACTCGCGTCTCTGTCTGTTAGAATATGACAATTCGAATCAAAAATCTGCATAGAAAGGTTTGAAGGAAATTAAATCAACAACATATGTTGTACACTTTATTTCCCTGGGATTGTAGTTCAATTGGTCAGAGCACCGCCCTGTCAAGGCGGAAGCTGCGGGTTCGAGTCCCGTCAGTCCCGATGGATCCAATCCCATAAAAAAATATGCGAATTTCTATTTCTTCAACGAGTACTGATTGGTGGGAGAAAGACATATGTGACATATGTGAATTACCACAATTATTGGTAGCATCATATTCAGGATTCGAAGGAATACCATAATGGGTCTAGCTTTTCTTTTTTGATTACGCCCGATTTTTGTAATGGAATAGTGTACTATACGTTTCCGGGAAGCACATACACAAAGGGAATTTGTACGATACAAAATAAATTTAACATAGTCAACTTTGATCTAATTTTTCGTCTTAAAGCAAAATATATCCGTGCTATTGTTTGCTTGAGTTTGTTTATAACCAATGTGAGGGTAAAGGTAGTCTGATGAGACTTCATCAGATTATTGCATTGGACAAGAGGGCAATAGATTATAGAAAAGAAAGAATGCAAAAAATTCGAAATAAAAAAAACTTGATTGCATCAGGAATCCCATTTTGTTTCAATTCGTTATGTATAAAAGATCTTCCTATGTTATACTATTGAATTCTCGACGATGAATCGATTTGATAGCTATGATATTGTTATTCATGATATTTTAATACGATTCGATATCATCGAGATGCAATGCATCCCATTGAATTTACAAGCGAAACATTTATCATCTCTATGGGATTAAATCCCGAGTTATTTCGAATAAATAATGAAACAATGAGATTATGGAAGTAAATATTCTCGCATTTATTGCTACTGCACTGTTCATTCTAGTTCCTACCGCCTTTTTACTTATAATATACGTAAAAACAATCAGTCAAAGTGATTAATTTGAATTAATCTTGACTTTTTAGTTCTTATCAATGCTTGAAGATAAGAAAAATGAAAAGGATTCAAATTTCGCGTCTTAAATGAAATTGGTGGACTAGAATTATCAGTATTCTACGAGAGAAGTATTCTATGAGATCCGATAGTATGGTAGAAAGAAATATATGAATCCTTCTACCATACTATCTATTATTGTTATTGAAGTGTATAAAATTGTACTGTATAAAAATACAGGTTGAATATAGATCAATTTGAATTTTGAATATAGATGAATCTACAATATATATCTTTCTATTTATATATAGATATCATATCAATTACATAGATGTAATTTAATATACATAGTGGCCTAATTCTATTTCTTTGCTTAATAATTCATGTTGATTCCAATTAATCTGAAATGAAATAATCGAAAGGCCACTAATCTTTTTTTAGCATTCGAAAGAAGTAATTGATTGAGCAGTTGACCGATGATTCAGGGGTTCGGTTCCGTCGTAACTTTTTATCTTCGAATTTCGTTTCGAAAAGAATTATCTTTAACGTTACTCTTTTTTTTTTTTTAAGTAAAAAAAAATCAAAGAAAAAAGTTTTGCAGAACGATCTATAAAATAAAACAAAAAAAACTATCGATATAGTTTTATTCTTCAATTAGTAGTACGTCTAGAGTCCACTTCTTCCCCATACTACGAGTGAAAGAGAAAATGTAAAAACTACCATTAAAGCAGCCCAAGCGAGACTTACCATATCCATGTGAATTATGTCCCCTATCTCTATCAATATAAAAGAATTATTCCATTATTGCTCACTAATAATTATTATTCATTAATAATAGTGGAATCACTAGCGCATAGTCAAAAAGAGATTCGGACACAACACCATTGATGAAATAATAAAAAAATCGAATTATAACAAGTTATTATATGATTTCTAGTATAATCGAAAAAATGGAGCACAACTAAATCAAAATAAAAGAGGCAGAGAAACTCTTGGAAGTATCAAAGGAGTCTTAGTAATATGTAGGAATAATAAGACCGAGTCTTTCTTTAGTTGCCCTGCATTTCATTCCATTAAGTCAAAAGTCTAAAAATAGAGAATCAAGATAGATCACTATCTATCACATACCCCTACTATTATTCCTTTCTCATTTGATCTAATCTTTACTGTCTCCCAATTGTTTCATAGAGACAATCGGGAGATGGGATGGCCTATTACATGCGTGACTAGAGCTTATCCAAAAGAAAGAATTTCTTTTTTAATTTGAATTCAAAATAAAAAAAAAGCCAATTATACATTCACTATAATATTGATTGAATGCTCGAGCACTCAGATACTTTCATGAGTCCGTGTATCGTATATAAAGTATCTTCCTCCTTTCCGTAACTAAAAATGAAATTTGATTCCCTAATTCAAGACCCAATCAGTAGACACTACATTAGTAGTCGAAGGGCTATCATATGAAGATTTAACGATTCTTTTTCATTAATCTACTAAATTCTTGAAACCTAGACGCAAGGATTTATAGCATTTTAGAGAACCCCAACGATGCTTAGAATCAAGCAAATCTAAAGAGGCTTTTTCTTCTGCTTACTTCTGCTGGAAAAAAAATGATAAAGTTATATCAACAAAACATAAGAA
>JBAGKO010036522.1:0-10395 GCA_037177275.1 Acacia concinna | reverse complement strand
GAAGAGCAAGAAGCAAGATGTCGTATCAAAATCCTGTGCAGACGAATAATATAGAACCATGTCTCAATTTGTATAAGAAATTGTATGGCTCTTCCAACTTATGAAGGAGGTTGGTATAACATCTTCATTGCCTGCAAAGTTGTGGTGCGATAATAAAACAGCTCTACATATAGCATCCAACTTTGTATTTCATGAATAAACAAAGCATATTGAGATCGGATTTCATTTCATCAAAGACAAGATTAAAGAAAACTTTATTTCTACAGGGCATATGCGATTTAGTGATTAGTTAGGTGACCTTTTAACAAAAGCTTTAAGTGGGACTAGGGTCGAATATCTATGTAACAAGTTGGGTATGATTGACATCTATGCTAGGGGGAGTATTAGGAAATATTCTGTATATATTAGGAAATATTTCATACAAAATTAGGATTAATTCTCTACATAATTATGATTGATTAGGTTTGATTTTCTATTATTTTGTAATTTAATTCTATGCGTCAATCTCCCAGTATAAATATGGTTCCTCATATGTGAATAGATATAACATTATGAATACTCTTGTACAAGCTTCATCCTAATAACAACCTACAACAAATTATAAATATCACTAGCTTGTTATATAACTTAATTTTAAATAGTTATTTTCATTCTCTCTGTTTTTGTTTTTATTTGTTTTATTGTTATTATTTTTTTTCATGGGCTATTACATATATATATATAAGATGATTACATGAACATTAATATTGGAGCCAGTTACAATGTTAGGCTTGTTGAAAGGCTTGCCTTGATCCTTCCTCATGTTTTGCCATCTTTTCTTGAAAGCTAGACCAGCCAGCATTATCGCTTCCGACGATCCAATTGTTCCTACTCTCACGCCACATTCACCTTCTTCCATTGGAGCATTGAGCATCCTTGCCGGTGTGTTCACGCATCGATTTTGTAATAAATTGATCCCCATGGACATTGATGAAAAAGAGAACTTGATCGTCTCAAAAGGCTAGCTTATTGATGTGGTGCTAAAGTTTAGTGGCGGGTACTTCACTTGGCCTTTTGTGAGTGAGAAACTCTGTGGCCGGGTAGCCTTTTCTAGTGCTTATGCCCAAGGGCTAGTGTAATAAGAGGGAGAACCTTGTACTTTTGGCACGTGAACACAAAAATACTGTACCAAGTTTTTTTTTAAGAAAAAAGGATTAGGTGATAAATTGTTGGAAAAATTCCTTCCAGGAAGAAGATATCATTTCTTTAATAATCTCAAAATCATCTATTTTGCAGAGGTTACATGGAGGTCGGATTACCATTTGGATATTTCATTTTTTATGTTTATCACCGATCTGGTCAATCATGAATAACAAGTTATTAACTTTGATAATAGAATTTAGGGAAAATGCCAATTAAATACCATGTGAAATTTCAAAATCAAAAAATGTCTATTAACATTTCAAAAAGACACTAAAGTACCATGACCAAATTGGATTTTTTCAAATTTGCTTATGTGAATTTCGCAAGATGAGTTATGAGATTTACAGGTCTCGTAATGGATTTCGCTAGTTTTTTTTTTTTTTCAGATCTTTGTTTTTCTCTCTCCCTTTGATAGTACTGCGCATCAGTCAGTGTTAGTGTTTGATGAACAGTGCTGTCAGAAGGAGAGAGAAAAATAAATATCAGAAAAAACTAACAAAATCCATTATGAGACTTGCAAATTCTATTACTCATCTTACAAAATCATGATACTGTTCATATCAGCCACTTTGAAAAACAGAGAAGAGATGGGATTTTCACAAATTGAGTAATGAGATTTACAAGAATAGTAATGTGATTCGCTAGTTTGTGCTGATCGCTGTTCACATCAGCAGATTTGAAAAACTCAATTTGGTCATGGTACCTTAATGTCTTTTTAAAATATTAACAGACCTTTCTGAGTTTTGTAAATTCAGATGGTATTTAAGTGTCATTTTCCCTAGAATCTACCCTTAAATGAGGAAAAGTGGAAAATAAAGAATTGATTCGTTTCTATCATGAATTATTCAATGGATTATGAAATTCGCATCTAGTAATGAAGCACAATATATATATATATAGATATATATACACAACAGCATATATATAAATATATGAATGTTGTTGAGAGGCATATGGAGACGTACATGAAGTTCAGTGCTGATGGCGTATTCGTTCATGTCAACAAAGTTCTGGTTAAGGGATTCCATGATGAGATTGGGATCGATATCCGGCTGGAGCTCGTCGTGGATGTTATGGTACATGGCCTCCTTCGGCATTGATTTCTCCAGCATGCTCAACCAGCTGGGTAGAGAGTGGGCGTCAAAGTGAGAAGCATAAAGGACATACAAGAGGGTGATGGTTTTGGGAGAGACATGGTGAAGTTTTAAGTATGTTGTGATAAGAAGAGGGAACGCCAAAAAAACAAAAAAAAAAAACTTTCTAAAAATGTATTTTTATTGTTGATGATGATGAACAAGGGCAACGTTGGAGGCTATTTATACTTTTGCACCAAACTCAATTCAAACCCCTTTGAATAATTCTTCACATTCAAGTAAGAGCAAATAATTCATCTCTGAGTGTTATACTTCATCCGGTTCTCTAATTATAAGAGCCTGTTGACTTTTTTGGAGAATCCTAGGAAAATCATAAAAAATAAATTACATTACTTGAAGACATCAAAATTTTTCGTTTTTCTTCAAATTATATTGTTTGACTTATGAATTAATATATAATATAATAAAACATATGATATAATTAAGTAATGTAATTAGTTTTCTTGAGATTTTTCTATGATTCTCTAAAAAAATCAACGGGCTCTTATAATTAGGACCAGAGGAGTATTAGGTAAGGAATCACGAAGTAGAGGAAGTGAATGAACATAATGAAGAGTTATACTGCTACGTCGAGAGGAAGCGAAAAAAATGAGGAAAGTCTTTAAAAGATTATTTCTTCCTTCCATATTTGATCGCTTCTCTGGTCAACAAAAACAACTGGAATTTTCCAATAAAATATACCACAAATTCATACACATTTACTAGTAAAATTCAAAGAGTTCCGCTTTACTTTCATTAGTTTTAGACTGGAATTTTTTATTACATTATAATTACATGAAAAAGCTATTGAAAATATTTTTTCTTTCAAATTAAAGAAGCAACAAGCAAATAACTGTATTGTTTTTGTTGCTTCACTTTAATATTGTAAGGAATGGAAGCTAATATTTGGTATATGGGAAAGAAGGAAGAAAACAGAGACAATGGTAAGAAATGAAATTATATTTTTTTCATATTATTATATTTTTCAATAATATATATATATATATATATCTCTACTTTTGTTACTTTTAGGATCTTAAATCACTCCCGGATTGCAATTATAATCCGGGCACCCCAAATATTCAAAGGCAAAATCAAAAATTGTCCCATAAAATCCTCACACGTGTGATATGTGGACTTGAGGGGAAAAAACGAAAAACAAAAAATCTTAAATCACATTTTATGCATGGTGTCATTCTAGTTTAACAAAGGAGTGGATCCTATGGCCTAATGCTACTTATTGGGTTCTGTGTATTATGGATCGTGAAATGATTTTTCAATGTCATCTAACTTTGACCCAAACCTATGTTTGTTTTTGTTGAGTATTCTCATTTTATTGGAGACAATTATGTTTAAGGTAAGGTTGTCAAACTTGTGACAAGTATGTAAATTTGGATCATAAACTTAAATCATAAACTCGTAAGAGTTTACATTTATTGATAAATAGGTGATAAAATTATATAATATGATAATAAAAAAATAAAATAAAAATAATTTAATTTAAATATATTTTAAGTATGAATAGTTGAAATTAAATAATGAACATTTATAATTTATCAAATTCAACAAAGAAATTTTTATGAAATTCATATATAAAATCATTGAACATGATTAAATTAGACAAATTAATGTGATTACATTTTGTAAGGTAAGAATTTAAAATAGGTAAAATCAAAGAGTCAATTGTTGAGTTTGACAATAGTGGTTTAAGGTATTTGATAAAACCTTATATTTACATGGTTTTCTTGAGTATTTTCTAATGAATTGCAACACTTTTACCCTCATTGTGCATTGTGATTATAGCTTTTAGATTACATGGGTTCATGCATTGTATTTTGTTGTTTTAGGGGTAAAAAGGGTTAATTTCCTCTCCTTATTTGTAATTGTTTATTTGGTCTTTACAAATCTTTTTATTGTGATTTTCAGGCAATTAGAGAAGGACTTAAGACCCAAAGATGGAGCATTGATGGAGCCATCAAATCTTAAAGGCCAAAGCACAAAGTGAAGTATTCTGAAGCCCTAGGTCACGACTTGGATGCTTGAAGTCGCGACTTGGATAACTTAAATGGAGCTATGCGTTTTGGAAGCTAAGTTAAGACCTAAGTGTTGTCTGTCTTTCGAGGTCATGACCTAAGAATCTGAGGTTGTGACCTGAGGTTAAATCAAAACTTAATTGATCTCTGTCATGCTAGGTCGCGACTTGACACACCTGAGATCGCGACTTGAGTCCGTAAAGTTAAGTTGCACGTTTTGAAGTAGGGTTTTTACATGCCATATTTAAGGGGAAGCAGTCACTATGAGGAAGTCATCCTGATTTTGTAGATTTGCAACCAGGAACCACCCACCATTTTCTCTCAACTTCTTCTTGCATCCAAACCCTAACCTGCAAATTTCTTAATTCCTCCATCATTCTCTACCATTCCAAGCCATCTAAATCCTTCTCATTCATCATCTTCTACACCCTTTCACCCTAGTTTTAGCATTACTCACGGATTCTTATAGCAAGAGTGATTGCATGCGATTTGAAGACATAAGAGGCTAAAACCCTTAGCCTCTTGGTGATGGAAGACAAGGCTTGAGCTCACAGGGTTTCACAAGGGAGTAAATTTGCAATATAGTCTTTTATTTCATTATGTCTTGGAACTTCCTAGATTTAGGATTTATGCATATTATGTGAGACTGAATTTATGATTATAAATTCTAGGCTTTAGACTTCTATAATGCATTTGTTATGGATGTTGTTACATTGAATCCTTGTGTTCGGATAATTTATCAGTGATTATTGATTATTTGTCTACGCTTGGCATCCTTAGATTGTTGATTAACAATCTAGGAAATTTGCATCATCCATTCCATTTGCACTCTAAGTGTTTTTAATAATGTAAAAGAAAATGTTAAATTAACTTTGATTAAAGTGAAGTTTAATATTAACTAAGACATTGGACCCAAACTCCCAAACATCTTTTAAAGAGCAAGGATAGCCATAATTCCCTTAAACCCAAATCATTCTTTCATAATCCAAAATACCAAAAACATTTGTTCCCTTTTGCATTTTAACCTTTAGTGCACCACTTTTAAATCATTTGAAAACCCCCATTTTTCTTTACCCATTTCATAGTATTTTTATTGAAAACTAGTTTCTAGGACTTCACCAATAAGCGCTCATCAAGACGAACGATTGGGTTGTGCCCTATACTACATTATTTAGTGCAATCATATCTTGACAGACCGAAACGCGACATTTCGGCCTTGATCAAAGGTTAATACCAACAAACTAGAGGATTATACATATAAATGTTAATGAAACATCACTTATAAGCTATAGAGAAGGTTAGAGACAGCAGCTCTAGTTGAACCCTAAGCCAACAGATGGATACGGTTGTCATCAGTAAGGAAGCAATGAGCAAAAGTTAGGGCCATTTGGCTATTAACTAGGAATGCATATGAGAATTCAAGCCACTGCTAGAGGGGATCTTAACGATCTTGTTCTTCAAAGCTGTCTTAAATGTATCAAAAACCACCCGGTTAGACCAATATTATCATACATGGATAAGATATGAAAACAAGGCTACCATACAGGGGGAATGCTTAATGTTAAGATCTTGCCGTAATCACAATTGCTAGCTTGGATGGATGGGTAACATCCTAACCTTTCTGTACTCAAGCCAGATTTAGGAATATGCTTATCTTTACTGAAGTCTACAAACAATCAAGGCTGGTAACATGAGAAACTAAGTCACCAACACATCAAAACACGAAGGCAAAAATCTCACCCTTGGGGTTCCACCTAGTATGAAGAACTAGTCTGTCATAAACTAACTGGGAAGAATTTACAAAGACAAACCACTCTTCCCAACTGTTGTCATTTATTTGGTCGCCAGTGACTAAGATGGGTGCCCTACGGGTACCATGTTCCTTACAAACAATGTATAATACCCTTTCCTTCTCATAATTAAGTAGTAAGACTATAACAAGTTTTCTATCATAAGGGCCACTTTGGTTTGCCTACTAATTGTACATCCAAAGGCCTAATCACTCGCCATACATGTGGCATCAACTGAGCAGGGGCTAGGTCAAAGTATCTACATAATCTGATGATAAGAGGAGGGAGAAGAATGCATTAACCTTAACAAAAAACCTCCGTGTACAACAACATCTACCCAACCAAGTACGTGTGCTCGCCTTCATTAAAACACAAAAGGTGAACCCTAATTAACTTAGAGACACTATACGATGGAAGCAAGTTTTTCAACTCTGGGTCAGTCGAACTGGAAGAACTAGACTCTCCCTCAAATATGTCTTCAATTTTGGAATCACTTTGAGACATACTAACCTACAACAACTAAAGAGGGAAGGAAGTGAAACTTTGAAGCTACCTTCTATGAGACACAGAAACTAAACTAAAAAAAGCATAGGTTTGTGATGAAATCATGGTCTTGACATAAGCATTTACTCAGGAAAAATGTTTCAAACAATAGAAAAGAGAAGAAAAAGATGAATAGAGGAAGAGTCAATAAGATTACCTAAAATGCTGAGTGAGACCTTCCTTTTGGCTAGTTAGAATGGAAATGGGAATTGACAAAATAGTTACGGAAGAAAGGTGCCAAATGGCATTAAAAAGGAGAGAGACCATCTAATAAATGTCAGTCAAGTGTGTCAAGGCAATTATCACCGTCTTGGGAAAGAATGTGCCCACCATCAATTTTAAAATCCATCTTTAGATCCTTTGCACAATCAATGGCGTAGGGACAATGAGACATGAAAAGTGGGAAACAAACTATCCTATGAGCCATTTTGAACCATCGTGACGTAGCTAGGTATAGAAGCATACAAGTGGGCTCGTTGATAGGTTACTCTGAATGGGATGACATAATGGGATCCGATGACTCATTGAGAGGAAGTCTATGACTAACCCAGCTACTTTCTTAATCCATTTTCATGAAGTTAAGAGAGGACATAGTTAGAGCTCATGGAGATCACAAGGGGAGGGAGAAGAGGTGGCTGAAGATCACAGGGGGAAGTAGAGGAGGTCCTTAGACATTGCAAATGAGGGGATGAGGTCGTCAAAGATTACAGAGGACAGACACAATTTCGGATTTTTTTTCCATCCATCAAATTGGGGATTAACTTAATGGATTAATTTCTTAATCATTTATCCAGCTCATCAACTTTTGTCTTGTCTAGTCATCACGTCATATCATCACAGCTAACAGAGTTAGTAAGGCATCAACAACATTAACGGTGTTAGTTTTAAGTTTAGGTCCTTTTAAAATTACAGGGACTAACTATTTTAAACTAAGTAAACTATAAAGACCAAAACTCAAATCGTTGTAAGTTATAAGGACCAAAAGTAGGTTTAACCCAAAAAAAAAACATAAAAAACATTTAACTTATGAATAACTTATGTACTCTTCTTTCCAACTATATATTTGTTTAGAAAAAAGTATACATGAGATATAATAAGTGAAAATTTATTACAAAGGGACAATGAGTGGCATACATTTAATTAGGATAAATATATAAAGGCTAGGTTAAAATTTCAAACAAATAAAACTTATTCATTATATTATTACCATAACTATAAGAGAGAACGTTCCTTATAAAAAAATCATTAAAGGGTGTAACACCTCTCACTCTAGAGTCTCTATTCGAGCCATTTAGTTAAGAAGGAACCACTAATGATCTTTATAATCCTTAAGTTCCCAAAGACTTTAGTTGAGTACCATAATATATCACTTGTCTTGGAACTGAGTTTCTATGAAATTTAAAACTTCCACAACTATTTTACTTTGACCTTTAAAATAGTGGTTCTTAACTTCAAAACTAAGCTCTCCCAAAACTTTTTATCATAAAATAAAGACCCAACTTATCACAGTATTATTATACTTGTATTCAACTTAAAACTGAATTCCCTCACATAATAAACACAACATATTCCACCATTTATTGAGATATATAGATTATTGGCATGTAAATATCTTAAAGCACTTTTCTCTTATTTATTCCAGCTTCTAAGCATAACGTAGTTATTTACTCAATCATGCATAAGCATCTACATGCTTTATTAATTATGCATACACAACAATCTGTCATCACCACAGATGACACTTGTCTTTAAACTGATATAGACAAAGCTATCCTTCTTATGGACGGTATTTACATGCCAAAATAACTAAACACTTATATATCTTCAATGTGATAATTAAAATTAAGGCTAGACATATAGCCGAAATTAAACCAACTAACTGCTTATAACTCCTACAGCTCTCTCGAGGACCTCTATTTGGAATTCCTAAGTGACTAATTTAGTAATTTGGGGGGCTTTTGGTGCAAATAAATAAATAAACTAAAAATAACTATTTTTGGTATTTTCGGTTTAGAAAGCTGGTTTTAGGTTAAAAGGTTCTATGATAGTCTATTGTCTCGATGATGATCGCTCGACAATCATCGCTCTCTCAAACGATAGTGGAGTTTTAAATCTCTAAGTTCAATTTGCAAACCCTAAGCAATCGCTTAGGTCCAATTGTTTAATTAACGAAAACTTTCATAGGATCCTACGTTAACTAACTTCAATTAAAACATTGCTTAAGCCCCTTAGAGTGCACGTAGAAAGATGATGAATGATCTCAAATTGTCAATCAACAATCCGAGATTATGCATGAACAAAATAATAAATCATAATCATGAAAATCAACTGACACACATAAAGTATTAAACTCAAATATAAATAATTCCAATATTCATACATCAATCTAATGCAAAATCAATTTAGGATTTAGATTACAATCATAACCCTAGAATATCAAAACTAAGCAAAACATCCTAGATCTAGGAGAATCACGAAGAGATGAAGAGAAAAGATCCCAAATTGACTAAATACTCCCCTAATTATAACTTGGAGCTCAAACCTTACTTCCCATCACCGAGAGGCTAAGGGATTTAGCCTCTCATGGCTTCCAATCTCCCGCTATCATGTTCAATCTTTGATTCCATGAGATAATGTTGAGGTTGGGTTAGGGTTTTGGTGGTTTGATGGTGTATGGTGGACGGGATGGTTAGGGTTATGGATTAGGGTTAGGAATTAAAGGGAATTGGGAATTTTGGGTTGCAAGTTGCCTGGCTTCAAATCTGCAGACTCAGGACTTCTAGCCTCCTCTAAATGTAGGTTAATACCCTATTTATAGATGCTAATCGGGATCCCTAATAAAAAATGTAACTTCAGATTACGCACTGAGGTCACGACCTTAGGGTCTCCATGTCGTGACTTGGCTTCAGGAGAAATCCTTCCAGGCTTGACTTTGCTCCAAAATGCACAGCTTCATTAAAACTTCCCAGGTCGCGACTTCACAGGTCCACATCGCGACCTCAGTGGGTGGAACAACATTATCTATGTGTTTAGGCCTTCAAGCTCCGATGTCTCCATCCTTGCTCTATCTTGGGCTCCAATTTCTCCTTTGCTTGCCTGAAAATATCATCACAGAGAAACTTTTTCTAAGGCAAGTGAAGAATTACATAAAGGATATAAAATAACTCTATTTTTACCCCTGAATTAGCAAAATGCAAAGTATGAGACATGCAATCCATAAACTATAAATACCATGAAATTTGAGGGTAAATGTGTGCAATTTAGATATAAAACACACAAGAAAACCATATAAATATTGTGTCTTATCACTCCCCCACACTTGAACCTTTGTACTCCTAGATAAGACTCGAATCATCCCCTAAGGAAAATACAAGCACATCAAGGAAACCAACACATCCAAAATGGAATCTTAAGGCCTAAACAATCGACACCCCTTAGGACAAACAAGAATGATATTGTGCATAATACAAGTGATCAATCACAAGATATAATTGACCCAAGATGTATGAACGCTAGAGGTTTGCTCAAGGTTAAAACTGTTTAAACTCTCCTCTCATGTTTACACTCATTCTTCTCTCCTTACTGGGTTCTTGTTCGCTCAATCTTCACATAGCAAGCTTCCTACCATAGGCTTGTAATGACTCTAAATATCCGCTACAATTAGTGCTTATGTCCAAAATCAAGAGGTCTTTAATGGGTATAACAATGGAAAAG
>JBAGKO010036491.1:0-10398 GCA_037177275.1 Acacia concinna | reverse complement strand
CAGCTCGGGCGACCACCCCGCACACAGCATACCAGATAATTCATTGGTATGGGCGTCCACCCTGGCCCGAAGCCCGGTGACCACCCCGCACACAGCATACCAAACAACTCATGATGAATACAACAACATGCAGTGTATCTTATAACAAATGAAAGACTAGTTACTACTTGGTCGCTTTCCTTCAGCAATTACCAAACTCTTATCCGCGCTCAGGCAACGTTCACGCTCCGAACAGCTATTATGTCCTATAAATCCAAGATTATGGATGACATGTCATTTTCTGACTAATACTTACTTAATCATTACTTAGGTTGGTTGTCATTAACAATCTCTTAAATCTTGTATTTTTTTTAGCCTCTTATAAAATCTACCCCGAATTTTCACTTAACTTAGAAAATTCGCAACTCCTTCTAGGAGATTCCAATTAATGTGATTCCAAGTTCTATATGACCCTTAATAAGTCCACTTTATATGAAAAATAAGCCATGGAACCACATTATGCAAACAATTCCAGAAAATGAGATTTCACACTACTTATTTGTACTGATTCCAGACTTATTTCTGATTCTGTCCCTTATCTTCTAAAAATCATAACTCTATTTCTAGACATCCAATTGGCTTGCTCTTGGACTTATTTTAAACCTTAGGATGTCTACTTTTTACTCACCAATTTTCATTAAAAACGAAAATGATTTGCCTTACTTAAAAGTTACACAAAACACCTCTGCCAGAAACTTGCCCTGTCAGATTTCAGAGAATTGAAAAATTCATAAATAATTCTACAGAAGTCCAAATGACTTGGTTCCAAGTTTGTATTAAACTTCTATATGTCTATTACTTCCCTGTGAAATTTCATAGCTAACCAAGTTCGTTTGGGCCCTGTTTCGAAATAACCAATTTCGGCATACAGTATTTTACTCCAGGATTTTGCCTCAATGCCTTTCACTCAAAACAGAACCAAACTATTTCTAATTCCAGCACCACACATAAACACATACATGCACATTAAATAGCTTTCGGTTTGAGCATGCACATTATACATTTGCACCGAATACTCCACAATGTCCAGACCCTATTTCGGTTTGCTCATTAATATCCCAAAACAGAATCGAACGACATATGTTCATATTCCCAAAATTAACTATATTCATACATGCAAAATCCAAAAACCCACTTTAATCTCACATGCATGTGGATTGGAGCTCTTAATTTCTACATGTAAAACCAAAATGAGAACCGAAGAACTAAGGGAAAGGATTTCAAAACTCACTTATCTCAACTTCTCGGTTTGCCTGTAATGATCATCTTCTCTACCTCTCGGATTCAGGAACACAAATTAATCATTCTCTCTTTCAGCTCAAGCTCTACGGTTCCAGCAGCAACAGAAAGGAACGACGAAGACACCCTTACAGTTTTCTCAATCTGACGACAGCAGTAGAGAATACTCAACCCCCAATCACGGCTTGCACTCTCCTTCCAATAGCAGCAACGAAGTACTCCTCTCGGTTTCTTGTAAGCTCTCTCTTTCTCCTACAGTCTCAATCTCTAGCGGGGGGCACTCCTCTCAACTCTCTCGGCTTTTCCCGTGGAACAATAATGAAATGGTTGAATGGGAGAAGGGACTGAATGACATGCAGCTCTCGGCTCACCCTAATTTCTCTCACGGTTTCCTTTCTTTGTTTCTCGGCGAAAGGAATGAAGAAGACACCAGAAGATTTTCCCTCGGTCTGCTACAAAAGGAAATGGCCGAATGAATATTGTGGAATGGTTTGAACACTAAGTTCTGCTTTGACCGAAAGCAATGGGAAGTCCAGCTTCCTTCCTTATCTTGCAACACGTGGAGTATAGGGAAAAATAATAGCTTGATACATGGCACAAGTTAAGAGGAAATCTAATTGGGTGTTTTATTATTTGAGGAATAAAATTGCACATTGGAACCTCCAATGTTTTTCCCCCATCTTTCATCTTGGTCCCTCTTGTCAATTTAAATATTCCCTTATATTTAAATTCCAAGATGATTTATCAGTCTCACATGCCCAATTATTTTCTCTTAAATTCCTCTAATAATTTTCGTCTATTTTAAATCAAAATAGGCCTCTGAAAATTTTTCTTACATTTCCTCAAAACTCACGTAAAATCATATGATAATCATTTTATCATAATTTAATAAGTTTCCCAAAATTGGGATATTACACTCGAGGCTAGGTGTTCACCCTCGAGGATGGACCTTCAATTGATCATCCTGCCAGGTTTTGCCAAGATCTGGCTGTTGAAGCAAGGGAGATTAGAAACCTGGTTGTTGAAAAAAAAATTGCTTTCCCTTGAGGTTCAAGCATTCCCTCGAGACTGGAAAAACTAGCAAGGTTCTGACTTAGTTCAAAAAACATTTTCTTTCCCTTGTACTAAGTGGATATCACTCACATATACTTACTTAAGTGATTTCCCTTTAGTTTTTCATTCTCAAAGCTTCTATTTACAAAATCAACATAAGTTTGGTAATCATCAAAATATATGATCTAACAATATGATGATGAGGAATTCTTATAAAGGTGCCACGTTATCATGACATGGCACACGATGACATATGGCACCATGTGAGTGCCCCACGTGTCGTATTTGATTATGACATGGTGGCCAATGCCATATCATCAGATGGAGCTTTAGCAAGTCATCGTGACCCACTAACTTCAGCAGGTCATATCTTCCTTGTTTTAGATCCATTTTTCGTGTTCTTGGTCTTGTTGGAAATGTTGCAAAATGAACTACAACTTCATAGCCCTTTATGTTCAAAAATACTCTCATTTTCTAGATAAAAACACATGTGAACAGAAGGTGACAGTAATCCAACCCACTTTCTCTCCTTCATTTCTGTCTCATCTTATCTTTGTTTGACATGTTATAAGTGTCATTGGAATCATATTTTCGAGCTCTACATATCCATGGCCTTATTTTGAATACAAATATTTAATTTCAAAAACCCATTTTTGGCAGACGTTGATGGAATTTTGTAACCTTATTTGGATGTGTTTTATCTCGTTCTAATGAGCTTGCTCAACCATAAAAGGGTTTAAATTCTTTATTTTTTTTATCATTCATAGATTCAAAAAATTAACTTTCAATCCCTTCAATAGGAGATACAAAAAAAGCGGAGGAGGAGGATGAGAAGAAGAAGACGCAAGATGTACATATGTATATATATTAAGAGCTTTAGTCTCAAGAACTCAATATAAAATATCCACATGCAAAGTAGAATATGCATATAAAGAGTTTCAAGCAAATAGAAACTAAGGAGGATATAAAGCTTGAGATAAATTAAGGGGGAATTATAACATATATAAATCATCAAATAATGATTCATTATTTGAAAACATTGACAATTTTTTTCTTAAAAAAATGCTGACAGATAACAACAAAAAATGGTAGCGGAAATAATAATCATGCTTACACATAAAGCATAAATATTAACATTATATATATTCACATATATAATAATAGCAATGGAAAAATACGGTGGAGGAAATAAAAAATTATATCACATGCTTATTCTCCAAGAATAAATCACAGCTTCAAGATCAAATAGCTCTGATGCCAATGTTAGAAATAATATGAGAAAAGAGGCAAGAGATACGTACTGGGTCGGGTTGTAGCAGAGAGCGTAGCTCATAGAGTCTAACCAGGGTTTGCACAATAGTGCACTAGAACACAAAGAAATTATGGAAGAAACGAAGAGAGAGCACAAGATAACTCGATTGCTCTGGATTGTGTTTTTTGATTGGTAGGAGGCTGTATTTATAGAAATTCTTAGCTTGTATGTCAAGCTATAATGACTAGTAAGAAATGCTAAGAAATTTTCTAACCTCTTCCTGCTTGTCTACTAAGTTGTAATCACTAAATGATTTACCAATATCTTCCAACTTGCATTTCAAATTGTTTACTAATAAAGAGAACACTTCCATACATACATACATACATACATACATACATACATACATACATACATACATACATACATACATACATACATGCATGTATATGTTAGTTCATCTTTTCCTAATTTAGTAGCAATTTATTTTAGAAAAAATTGTTGTCAAATCTCTTCTTTTATTTATTAGTATTTTATTCTAGAGCAATCGGTCTGACCCATTAAGGATAGACTCAAGCTTCAAAATCCAATACCCACACATAGTAAAGCCTGATACAAGACAATATGTGACCAATATCAATAAAAAAGTTATTGTAGTTATTAATCATGAATAGGAACCAACTCTATACTTTATTCCTTAACTATCTGTTTTACGACAAATTTAAGGATGTACTTCAAAACTCTTTTCTTAGTCTTCCCCCCTATATTCCAAAGTTAAAGCTGAAATTTTTAATTAGTAACTCATTCTGACGTATCTTTTAAGACCGACAACATACTTTTAATTCCCTTAAAATGAAATGATATCTGGCAGTTTAACAACCAATTACAATATATTTTAGAGCATATTCAAGTGACAAGCATAGTAGTTTTTTATGAAATACGACTCTACATAGCTTTATATGTTTAGCAGACTATAAAATATATTTCCCTAATATCAAATATGCATGTCATTATTCCTAACAAAAATATTAAATTCAACCTACTCCAACCAGAAACCAATAATCTCCACCAGGTGGTTGAGCTAGCTAGCATATTTTGTTCCATTTTAAAAAGAATAAAAATTGCCCCACTTTTCCGTCATACGTCCTCCATCAATCAATTTCAATTAGTTTGAGCATTTTGAATCGGTTTGAGCATTCTGGATAGCTTAAAGGTATCAAAATTTGTAGAATTCTCACTTGTTGTATGCAGATGACTCCATTTTCTTCTTTGAAGGATCAGACTCTAGTTTAAATTCTCACTTGAAAAATATTTAGGTACTTGGGTTGATCTTGTAGAAATAAGGCTATGATTTTCAACCAAGTCACTGACTCAGTGGACAAAAGAACTGCTGCATGGAAAGGACGGCTATTATCTCAAGCTTCTCGTCTCACTCTCATAAAGTCAGTTTTCTCCGAAATAAATCTCCATGTGATCTCATGTATGAAACTCCCCACGTATATCTATCATAAAATTGTTCCAGGTGTGCAAATTTCTTCTAGGGAACTTCAACTGACAAGAATAGGATTCATTTAGCAAGGACAGACTAGGTCTTAGACCCATTGCAAAGGTTGATGAATCTCTACTTGCTAAGCAGATATGGAGAATTATAAAGGCCTGTTAGGGTCTTTACTGGTAGAAACTTTGCAACCAAAATACATTGATTTTCAAGGCCAAATCATTCTCAAAAATCCTAATAATTCATTTTGGTTATGGAATGGGATTCTTCAATGCTCAGGAATCATTACCTCTCATTTAAAATGGAAAGTGGGCTCGGGCAATTGAATTCCCCTTAACGACCCTTTTGTGGTGCCCCATGCAATTTGATTCTTCAATTTTGTCTCCTTTGAGAACAATTGAAGACTTGCTAGTGCATCTTCCATCTTCTTGGCGGCCCGTTAGATGGAATTCATAGTTGGTTAATAGAATCTATCCTCCTGATATAGCATCTTCAATATTGCATATTCCTCTTTCCTTTATGAATGATCACGATGGTTTCCTTTGGTCAAGAAGCCCCGATGGTAATTACACAGCCAAGGAGGGCTTTAACCTTATCGCCTCTTCTCTTCAAGCAGGTACTATTGATGATTTCTGGAAGTTTTTATGGTCAATTTCTCTCCCTTTGAAGGAGTTATTGTTTGTGTGGAAAATCCTAAATGAAGCTATTCCTTCGGTAGATGTGCTTAACAAACATCATCTTCCTATTATGGGATACTGTTTTTTTGGATGTCAGGAACCTGAATCTCTGGACCATATTTTTATTTCTTGTCCCTTCACTAGGGCTGTCTGGTTTGGTTGTTTATTTGTTTCCCTGCCTTTTACTTCCTTTGGTGATTTCAAAATTTGGCTAAAAAGAACTATGACATGTCTTCATGCTGATGGCTTAATGGTTGAATTATCCACTATTATAAAGATTTTGTCTTCTGTATGGATGACAAGGAACCTCATTTTACATCGAGGTTCACTACTTGACACTTCAAAACTAATAAAGGATATCAAGCAATCAATTGCAATCACCTCCTTGGCATTTACGAACAATACATTTTTTTGGGAAAACTCTCCAGCTACAGGCTCAATCTTAGTCTCTCAACTTCCTCTTCTTTAATCCCTTCTACTGGATGGACCATTATTGCAGGAAAGAATCTATTCGAACAGTCTGAACTTCATCATTTGTTATCAAAGCCAAGCTATTCAATCATTGCCTTGGAAGATTAAGAAAATTTAGGTTATTTGCAACTTGGACTCCGGGCATCACTCTTTTGGATTTCAAAATGGCCTTTCTTCCGCCTTTCGCCCAAGGAATGGCTCCACATCTTTTTTTCTCAAGAAGAATTGGTTCAGAAGTATTCTTGGCATCAACTCTTCTTCAAAGGATATCTTTTTAGGAGATTTTCACAAGCTTCTTGATTACTTTCTACTTCAAAAAATATCCTCTGTATCTTTAATTCATGATAACTTACTCAATTCCTTATAGTCATGCCCTGTCTTGACTGTGCAGGATTAACGTGTATCTTTTGATATTTAATGGAAATTGTTACTTGCAAAAACAAACAAAAAAAAAACAATTTCAATCATGTTTTCGCTATTTTTTTCCAATAGCCAACAAGTTTCCAATACTGAACACTGAATGCTTGAAATTATAGGGCATACTTTTCTAGGCATCACGTGATCTATATACTCAATTATCAAATTTAAAATGCCCAATATGATAAACAAACTTAATTACAAACCCATGTGCAAATTAATTCTGATTTTGTTGGAAAAAAACTATTTGTAATTCATGAAATATAATTTTTATAAGGATGTTGTTGTTAATTAATTGAAAATTTATTATTTCTGTTTATATTTATGTTTTTTATATGATTTTTTTCTATCAATATTAATTTTTTTATAACAAAGGAAACTAAAGCCTACATCTCGATGGTTCCTACTCTAGCATGAGTATCTTGAGCCAGAAATCGAGTCAAACCAGGAGGAGAGGTTAAGAAAGCATGAACCCCTTTGTGAGACTGAAGACCTTCTTTCACCAAAAAATCCGCTGCATAATTATACATCTGATTCACGTATTTGACCTCCACTGTCTAGTCACGCTACATCATACTATGGATTTCTCGGAGAAGGTGGTAATCCACATGATCCTCATTAGCAACAATGGTACACAACATAATTGCCTCCATAGAATCTGTCTCTAGAATTACTTGTTAATTGCTCAGGTCCCATGTTAGTTTCAGTCCATGAAGACAGCCCCATAATTTTGCGCTAAGACTATCACCACCATTCAGACTACAGACAAAACCTTTAATAAAATTGCCAAATGAGTCCCGAACTAGGCCACCACATGCAGTAATGTCCAAATAGGGGGAGTGGGCTCCATCAATATTACATTTGAACCATTCCTATTGTAGAGGAACCCAAGAGCATGATGGGATTAAAATACTTGCACCCAGAAGATTCACACCTGACAAGCGAGATCAAGTGTCCTGCATGCTATTAACTATACTCCGCGCATTTATCAAAATAGACTCATTTGATACCATTTTATTCTCAAAGACTCTTAGATTCCATCGCTTCCATAACCACCATATAATTACACAAAACATCGAATTCCAGTCGTTTCCATCACTATTTATATGAGATATATTCCACCAAAACCAATCTTCAAAATTCAATAAAAAGGAACGGGATTGGTGAGGTTGTTGCAGGATTTGTTCCCACAGAACTTTTGAACTGACACAATCACGAAGGACATGTAAAAGACTCTCACTATGAGTATGGCAGACTGGACACATTTCAGTGGAGCTAAAACCTCTATGAAACCTAACTTGATTAGTGAGCAACCGCTACTTCGATGCTAACCATGCAAAAGTACGACATCAATATGGTATTTTAATTTTCCATAGCCTCCCCCATGAGTGGTTCTTTTCCTAATTCAGAGTAAGCAAGTTCTCGTAGGCTATTTAACTGTAAAACTTCCAGACTTATCCCATTTCCACCGTATGGAATCATTATTTGCAGGAGTGTCAATTCCTCCTAAAACATTATTCCAGACAATCTTAATCCCTTTCTAGACATTGGAACAAGGTCTTTTACATTCCATATTAGGGATTAGGTCACTTCCACAACGGTATTTATCACGTACCACTTTCACTCAAAAAGTATCCCTATCCTTCATCAACTTCTATCCAAGCTTCATGAGTAGAGAATAGTTCTGAAGTTTCACAATGCGTAGACCAAAACCTCCCTGTTTCTTTGGAATGCAAGTCGTATTCCATGCTACTAATGGTATCTTCGTCTACTCACCTGAACTACCCCGTAGGAATCTCCGGTTACACTTATCAAGAGCCTCATGGTTCCCTTAAGTGAGCAATGAGGTTTGCATAACATGATTCAGAATAGCCAACGATGTTGAAGATACTAAGGTGGAACGGCCCGCAAGTGATAAATAATTACTTTTCCACTTAGAGTCTTGTCTTAACCCTGTCAATAATTGCTTGAAAAGAATCTTTCTTAACCCTTTTGTGGAGAAGCGGTACACCAAGATATTTACCCAGATCTATGGTAGAGGTAAAGCCCAACATGGAAGAAATTTCAGTACATCTATTTTGATTAACATTAGATGAGTAAAATATTCTCATCTTAGAGGTACTTACCTTAAGACCAGATGCTTGACAAAAGATATCAAAACATGACTTTATCATAGCAGCTTAAGACATTGATGCTTCTAAGAACATAATAATATCATCAGCAAAGAACAAGTGAGTAATAGGAGGTCTTTGTTTGGTAAGACGAATGGGCGACCATTCTTGTTGATCCACTTTCTCTTGAATTAAATGAGTTAGCTTTTCCATGCATATAACAAATAAGTAAGGGGAGATAGGGTCCCCTTGATGAACACCTCTTGATGCATGGAAAGAAATAGCTTTAGACCCATTCCAAAGAAGACGAAAATCAGAGGTATGTAAAGAGGCTGTAACGACATTAATCAAATATTGAGGAAAATTCAACTCTTGCAAACAAGTAAGAAGAAAATTCTAGTTAACTCTATCGTATGCCTTCTCTAAGTCAATTTTGATTGCCATGTAGCCCTTCCTCCCCTTCATGGAACTCATAGAATGAATAACCTCTTAAGCGACAATAATATTATCCTAGCTATGTTGGCCAGGAATAAAACTAAATTGATTCGGGGAGATAACTTATGGCAAAAATATCCTTATGCTATTAGCAATAATCTTTGTAACAATTTTGTAAATAACATTACAAAGACTAATAGGCCTTAAATCTCAAAACGTTTCTGGAGGCTTTGTCTTTGGAATGAGTACAATTAGAGTAGCATTGATATCACAAAGATCCTAAGGATTATGAAATAATGAGTGAACATACTTGAAGACTGTATTGCCCAAGTACTCTATTGGTGCTAATAGAATAGAGCATACATGCCATCAGGTCCTGGATATTTAAGAGCACCTATACTAAAGAAAGTGTTGGATCCTATATTTTGATGATTACCAAACTTAGGATCCTTTCAATCATGAGAAACTAAGGAAAATATCCAATTGGTCAGGAGAAAGAAGATCAGTTGTTGAATTTAACAGAAACCATGCAGTAAAGAATAATTGCTGGTACCCTCGAGGAAATGGAGTCCAACCTCGAGGACATGGGGTCAGAATGCCTTGTTCTCAGTGAAGCCAGGCAAAAGGGAACCTGGCCAGGCAAGGTCAAACCTGGCCAATAAATAGCACCCTCGAAGAAACTGGGTGTACCCTCGAGGATGCGAGGCAATTTCACACTTCTGCAAGGTTGAAGGGAACCTGGCCAGGCAGGGTCAAACCTGGCCAGTATGACGCAACCTCGAGGAAAGGAAGACTCCTCGAGGAAATGAGGTAATTCGCCACAAGAGGAGGACCTGGCCAGTCACGATCAAACCTAGCTAGTTAAAATCAAACCTGGCCAGTGAAAATCAAACCTGGCCTCCCTGGTCACAGCATGTAAACCTCGAGGAAAATTGTACATCCTCGAGGATACGAGTAACCTTGCCAACCTGTAAGGAACCATCAAACCTGGCCAGTTAAAGTCAAACCTGGCCAAGGAAAGTCAAACTTGGCCAGTTGAGGTAATCCTCGAGGAAAGCTACCATCCTCGAGGAAGCATGGTAAATCTACTACCTTCCAGGAAAGAAAACCTAGCGGTACACCTTCGACGGTAAAGGTTCTCAAGTAAAATTTTCTCTCTCAAAGTCTAATTGACATTCATATTTATTCCCTTTTCGTTCTCATATT
>JBAGKO010036471.1:0-10399 GCA_037177275.1 Acacia concinna | reverse complement strand
CCATCGCCACCATCTCCTCCTTCACCATTATCATTATCGCTACCCTTATACAATAACTCTTAACTATTTTTCTACAAAGATTATATTAGAGGTAAAATAAACTTCATGTGATATATTAATTTTAAATAGTTATTAAAAAAAATAACTCATTGCACCTTACTTAAAAATCCAACCAAACACTTGCAATGTAATTAGTATCGCATTATATTACCATTGCATTACATTACACTGCACTGGAAGGTGCAATGGGTTTGAACCAAACAGGCCCTTAGTTTTTGATTAATCAGAAGAAATAACAAGAGAGGGTGAGCTAGGGAGAGAACTGTGAAGCATATATTAAAAGAAAAAAGAAAAGAATAATAGAAGCTTGTGGATTAGGTGATGGGCGAGATTAATTAATTAATTAATTAATAATGAAGTTGAATTAAATGGATGATTATGATGGCCCAAAAATCTGTGGGCTGGGGATTACCGATTAGGAAAGTTAATTACTTTATGTACAAGTGAATATATAATGTGAATGATGATTATTTAACGTTGATGGATGTTCTTTTTAATTTTTTTGACCTGAAACGTTGATGGATGTTGAAACTTGGCAACTTATATAATTGGAGGAACTGTATGTCTGCACTAAGTTCATGATGATGATAATGTAAAATATATAAAACGAGTTTATTAATGGAATATAATTATGTGGTTAATAATTAGTTAATATAAAAAAAGAATGATATATGGTGGAGAAGCTGTGTGTATTTTTGAGCCGTAAAAAGGGCATATTCGATGCACCTTAGTTTTTTTTTTTTTGGGGGACCTGAATGCACCTTCGTTTAGAAAGATCGTAGTATAATTTTGGAATAATGAAATGGGACAGTTGTTGTTTGTATATTGATTTAGTAATATAATCAATTGTTTCTAATTGTTCAAAAAGAATATAATCGATTGTCTCTGACCAAAAACGAATAATACAATCACAAAATTAATGGACCCCACTCATCAGTCATCACCCAAGCAGCCACAGAGTGCTTCTTTCTTCCCTGTGGTGGTGTGGCGGATATATTCGGATGCCACTTTTTTCTTTAATGTTGCTCTCCTCCTCCTCTTCCGTTTTTTTTTTTTTTTTTTTGAAGTGGACGCCTTCTATTTTTAATCGTTTTATTTTTATTTTATTTTTTTAATTTTAACACTTAATTTTATCTAGGGTTAATAATAAACTTTTATGTCTACCCACTTTCTAAAATCATGAATACTTACTTAAATAAAATATTTTTTTAATTTTAAATTAACTATCATTTCAATCAATTTCTAATAAAATATTACAGAATTGGATTTATCTAAAAAAATCATGGAGACTTCATAAAATAAATTAAAATTTTTTATATTAAAATATAATAAAGATGATAAAACAAATAGGAACATGCTTACTAAAAAAAGATTACGGAAGCAGAAATAAAATAAAAGATTACTTACTAAAATTATGGAGACTTAATAAAATAAATGTAATTTTTTATATCAAAATATAATAAAGATAATAAAACGATATCATTTTTATGGAATTATTTCTCAAATCTGAGTCATGGGATATTGATAACATTGTGAAAACTAAGTTATTATAAAACAAATCATTTGAAAAAATTCATAATAAAAGCTATGGAAATGATTTTATCATACAAGATCCGTTTGCTAGTTTTCTCATCCAATGGGTAAAAAAGTGAAAATAATATTAAGGAATGAAAAGCTTTTGTTAAGAGTTTACTAACTTTCCAGAATGAATTTTGCTTGAACAACTTCAAGTATAGGGTATGAGGTAAAATAAATCATGTTTTCTAAGAAAATAAAACTATTTGTTGTGACTCTTTATTATATTTGATTAAAAAAATGTGATTTAGTTTATGAAGCATCCATGATATTAGCAAATAATCTTTTGATTTATTTAAGCTTTCATAATATTTTTTCATAAATTGGTTTTGATTGGTCAGATAATTCTTATTCCATAATCTTTCATTATAAATTGGTTGTAATAATAGTTAATTTTTTTAAAAAAAATAAATTCCTTATTCTAGCAAGTCTCTGTAATTTTATGAAATGGATAAACATTAGGGTTGATATTTTACTATAGATTAAATTAAGGGTTAAGTTCAGAAAAATAGAACGAGAATAGAATGGTAAAAAAATAAGATGCATCCAGGCTGATTTTTTTCAGTCCTCCCCTCATTTTTTTTAATTTTAAATAAATTAATCTTTCAGTATTTTAATTTTTAATTTAGTTATAACTCGGTTCCGATCCCCTTTAATACAACCGTGGTTTTATTAGATGGAAAAGATGATTATTCATTCCCTCTGGAGCTGACTTGACAATTCCTTTTTGTCTCATATGATTGTAAATAAGAAGGATAATAATACATATATAAAAAAAATAAGGAGTTAGATGATGGACTGACTCATAACCAAATCAAAAATTTAGGAGCCAAGTCTTATCAAGTTATCACTAAAATTTTAAGTTACATATGAGTTAAAAATTGATAGACCAAAAGCTTTTTTTTTTTTATTTTGTGGTTTATATTAGAGTTTTGAATTTTGGATATAGGGTTGTCAATGTCAATTTCGCCTGTATATGTAGCATTTAAAAGGGGTTGTCAAATTAAAAGTGGGTAATGATGACGTTAATGGCGTCGAAAAGTGGTGAGCATGCATACAGAAGGGAAATGCTATGAATCTTAGGTTATTCAAAAGCCCAAGGTCAAGCGCATAACTCCTTTTTAGTTTCCTGGGGAATCCTCGTTACTTTCTTCAAGCGCATAACTCCAAACGCGTAACCAATACTCTTTCCATTCTGAATTATAAAAAACTACCACTATTTTTATTTTATTTTAAAATATAAGAGATATTTAAAAAATGTATTATATTTTAATTTTTTTAGTTTTTCCTTTATTTAATAATGATGTATTAATATTTGTGTTGATCATAAAAGTTATCATTTCCGATAAAAAAAAAAAAAAGAAAGGGGTAGGGGAGAGAGAGTGATCTACTTTAATAAATATATTCTCTCTCTTATTTTATATATCCTCATTAATAAGGGTATTTTAGTAAAAAAGAACAATTTTGACATACTTATTGTTTTTAATCGTCATTTTGAACCAAGCGGTTAAATGTCTCTTATATTTTAGGACGGATGGAGTGCCTCAAATGGGATAAAGTGTTTTTTTTGGAATAACGGTAAAAATAATTTATTTATAATTAGATTTATGTAAAAATAAGATTGGGTAAAAATCAAATCGTGTGATGTAATTTATATTTGGAATTAGCAGTAACATAAATTACTTATAAGTTACTTTTATAAAAGTGAAACTTGTTTGGTTAATATGTTCAAAAATAACTTTTAATGAGAAATTACAGAAAGGAGTATATTATATATAATATATATAAATATATAGTAATATTTAAAATTTATACAAAAAATAAAAAAAATTAGAAAAGTAAAAAATATATAATTAATAACACGATTAAAATATTTCTTATAATTCTTCAAAAAAAGTTAAATGGATCTTATAATTAGAATTGGAGGTAATTTATATTACATGTAAATATATTGTAATATTTAGACCATCTTTTGTCCTAATTATAAAGTCAAGTTGACTTCTTTTAAAGAAGTTAAGAAAACAAAATAGGTTACTTAATTATATCATATCTTGTGTTTTACGGAGTATTAAATTATATATTAATTCATAAGTCAAACAAATAGTTTAAAGAAAAATGATAAATTTTAACGCTTTAAAGTAATGTAATTAGCTTTTTAAAAATTCTCTAAATAATTTAACTGGATCTTACAATTAGAACTAGAGAGAATAAGTTATAACAGAAAAGAGAAAAATCAGATTTCAAAAAATTTAAAGAAAAGCAATAGTTGAAATAGACAATTTATTCTTATTTAAGGGGAATAAAATAACTTATAGTCCATAAGCCAAGTTGGTAGAACGTTCACACAAACACACAAATTTTTTTTAGTTGCCAGCGTCCAATTGAGAGGCTAAACGGACGATTTGGGCTGTCAATTAGACTCCCAAACACACCATAATCACTAGTTAAGCAATAGTTCAAATACTCCATCTATTCCATTTTATAAACAATTAGAGTATTACTTAGTGCATTGCATGGATATATTAATTATAAATAATGGTACATTATGAAATTAACAACCCGCTTATGTAAATGTGAGAACTACATTATATTATCCGTTAATATGTTTTTTTTGCTAAAATCATACTGACTTTTCAAACCTCAAGGAGTTAGGCCTTCTTCTTCATTGTTTACTTTATAAGCACTATAATAGTAATGCATCGAATTTATGCAAGTGCATTTGTGATTAACTAAATTACATTACGAACATTATTATAAAAATAGATAAAAGTAGTAGACCTATTCTGATACTCTCTAAGAAAGGCACCACAATTTTTACCTTTTTTAATAAATAGTAGTAAAAATGTTGCACTTTTTAGAAAAAAATGCCACAGTTGCTAAATACTTTACGTGACACTTATTTTTTAAAAAATATTATAGGAGATCAAAACTGATGTGTATGTGTGTGTATATATTTTTAACTAAAAAAGATAAAGTGGGATCTAATTGAAGCCTTGCCTTCATTGGGGGGCTTGGGACACCCCCTTTGGGTGGTGCTTAAAGGGAGCACCAACCAAGCCACTGTTTGGCCTCAAAGTGCTAAATCATTCCTATTGGAGTTTTTTATTGTTTTTTAGAGAATGCTCCCTAGTTGTGATTCCCCCACCCCCTTGGTTTATTTGTATTCTCCCGCCTCTTTTTTTTAACTTTAACTCATTTTTACTTTATCTCTTTTTTTCCTCTTCGTTTCTCTTCCCTCTTACTGTATCTCGTAACTTCATATCCATTAAAGTTTAAGGTCCGCTATTATTTTTTCTTTCTATTGGTTTCCATTAAAAATATATGTCGAACAGCTCTTCCTTTGCTTCTTTTTTTCCCTCCTATACTCTTATTATCTTATACGAGCTATTCTCATATTTTTCTTGTTGTTGCTCTATTATCATGTTTATCTTCTTGTTACTTACTAATCATTCTCCTGGTCTAAAGAATATAATTTTAGGTTTTGTGGTTATGTTGGAATTCAATTCTCTACTTAACTTCCAATAATCAGTAAATATTATTAACTAGCTGCTTGTTTGCATTGTGTTTGATATTTGAGTTACATTTCACTAACATTTAATTTGTTTGCATATTCATTTTTGTTTTGGGTTTTCAATTTTAAGTTTAAAGCATTGTGGACAAAAATAATATAGGTTTTTGAAAAAAAATTACAAAAACTAATAAGGAAAAAAATAAAAAATATTTTTTTAAAAACAATGACTTTAGATAGTGTCGCCTTTAGTATATTATTTACTTCTTGTGGTGCTTTTTTAAGGAAGTATCACTTAAAGTCATTTTTTCCCAAAAAAAAAAGATATTAGAATTCATGTGTTGCTTTTTAAAGCTCCACAAGAATCTAAAGTGGTGTCAAGATATGTGATGTTTTTTAAACATGACATATTAATTAAAAAAAAGTGCCACAAGATTTTTGTAGTAGTAGTAGTGTAGACTTCAACTATTTAATATGAATGAATAACACGTAGAATAAGAATATTACACCTTGATGTACATGAGGAGTTGAATCTTAGGATGAGTTATTCTTATATGTGAATATATATGGTTTTTATAGGTCTAAATGACTACTTGTTTAATTTATATTTATTTAAGAAATATATATTTGATTGGTTGATCAGATTATTATGGGGTAAATTATAACGTGAATAGAAACTCACAGAGTTGAGTTTATAGAAAAAAAGAAAAAGAAATCACCTTGATGACTATTAATTACCTGAATGAATATTTATTGGGATATAATGTTAGGATATTGAATCCCTTTATGAGCAAATTGAGAAATAAAAGAAAGTAGGAGATTGAAGAAGCAACCAAACTTTTTGAAATAAAGGGAAAATGTCAATATTTGGTAATAATTTATAATAATATATGGATTTATTTTGACATGGAACCCTTGACCCGTGGATATGTTAAACGGGTTGTGAATTAGGTATTACAATTGTTCATATATAAAGCTGATTGATTGATTGATTTTAATTGAGATTAGTTTAAAACAATCAATGTGTCATAAACGTTATGTATTTTTTTTAAATATGCCCCTATTTATGAAAAAGAGTATGAAATAGAAAGAATAGAAAAAATGAAAGATAATAAATAATAAATGATTAGATGAAAGAGAATTAGTAATAAGTTTAGGATAATGAATATAAAGGTATCTATTTCTATTTAACAAGGGCAAAAAAGGAAAATATAGTTTATCTTTTGAGATAAGTAAATAAAGTTGTTTATACTAAGAGTCTAGATTAAGAGAAAATTGTTTATAAAAAGAACTAAAGTGAGTATGAGAATAAGGAATAAAAACAAGCACCCTTAGTGGATAAGTATAAGCTTCAAACAATTATTTTTGCCTTTTTTTTAAATAGTTTTTTCCAAATGTATAAGTAATATATATATATATATATATATATAAGATATAGGGAGAATCCCATCTAAATCTATTTGAAATATCTAAATTTAGATTTAGGCTCATACTTTAAACAAATCTCTAATCAGGCCAAGTGGTATCATTAGGGATTTGTTAATAACTTAATATTATTAAAAGACTATAATGCCTCTCTAATTTAAATAATAACCAGGCTATACAAATTATCGACCTTTCAGAATTTTCATATCAAATTATGCAAATAATCATACCACATATAAGTCTAAAGAATAAAAACTCTTAACATAATCTCTGTATTTCTATATTCTATGTGCACCTGATTAGTACCCAAAAAAAAAATTCATGATATAGCAGCCAACATAAAATAAAGAAAATGCAATCAATAGGCGGAAGAAATCTTGCTAAGGGGCTGAAAATGGAGTAAAAATATAATAGGAAATACAAAAAACAATCAATAGAAATGGGAAAGATGGTGAACAAATTGAAGAAAGTGGGTCATTATTTTTCTCACTTCATGATGGTAGATCTGAGGACTCAGATAAGATAAAGATCATGGCATGTAATTGCGAACTTGGTTATACGAAAGGAACAAAATGAGCCCACCACCACAGTTTCTCAGTTCTTTTTCTTTTCTTTTCCTTATTTTAATCTCTCTTTTCTTCTCTTTAAATCAAAGGGTGAATTGGCTGGAAAAACTCAGAATCAATAGAAGATTTTACCAAAAGAGAAGATGCTAAAAAAAAAATAGCAGAAGGATATATGGGAAGAATCAAAAAATTCATGAATTATTAATAAAGGATTTGATGAAAGTGTAGCCATGAAATTTAATTTTGAGTATTTTAAATATGATTTTCTCTAATTATATACTATTCTAGTTTTATATATAAGATACCTCCAATATTTTTTACACAGATCAAGAAAAACCTCAAGTCTCATTGCCATGAAATTCAACAATTTTATAATTCCACCTCCATTTAATATACATTATACCAAATAAAAATAAAGCCAACACAATAATAAATAAATGGTAAACTAGTATATTAACACCAAAATTTTAATGATGTGCTTTATAAATAGGAATTTTTTTTATACCCTATATATAGGACTAAAGGAGTAAGTAATTAAAATCAATAAATATATAAGTCATGCATGTGTGTGAATTTTTCAACTATGTCCTCCCTGGTAAATATAAATCTCACATACATATACATTCATGATTAATGCAATTCACACATAGCCATTAATAAAAAAAAATATGCAGTCACCGAATGGGAACATTAAAAAAGAAAAAAATTGAACCAAAACTTATATTTTGGGACTGACCTCTTCTCAAATTTAAAACTTATATTTAGGATGGAGGAAGTAATAAGGAAGTGGATTCAACTAATTTCTTTCAGATTATACCATTTTAAATATATAGGTATGTTTGCGTAGGTTTAAGAAAACATAAAACTAGAAATATAATTGTTCATTATCACATATCTATGTGATTAAAAATAGGGAAAATTACAGAAAAATACCTCCCCAAATTCCAAAACCCCAAAAGGGATGTTAACATTTTAAAAAGACACTAAGGTACTATGGACTAAATTGGGGTTTTGAAATTCGCTGAAATGAACCGTAGTGATTTTCGTAAGATGAAGAATGGTTTTCGTAATAAGAGTAATGTATTTCGTTAGTTCGTGTTGGTTCATGTTAATCACTCTCTCTCCCCTTCAAAATTCACTGACATGAACAGTAGTATATTTTCACCATTTGAGTAATGGTTTTCGCTACTTTGTGCTGATCACTTTCTCTCCCTCTCCTCTGACGGCACTGTTCATCTGACATTGACAGTGTTCATCTGACAAAAGAGAGAGATGAATCTATCCGTGAGTGAACAATGTCGGATTTTCACCATTTGAAACCATTACTTCATGGTGGTTACTATTCATGTCAGTAAAATTTCAAAACCCCAATTTGGCCTATAATACCTTAATATTTTTTTAAAATGTTAACATTCCTTTTAAAGTTTTTAAATTTATAAAAGTATTTTTCTAAAATTCTCCCTTAAAAATATCACTGCTAGAAATTTCTTTCGGTTTTTCACAAGAGAAGTTTGTTAGGACTTGGTTCCCATGTCCCAACTGTTTAAAAGCTTATTGTTATGAATCTCAATATTTATAATAATTTTTTTTTAACTTGTATGCTACTTCATGACATTACAAGGTATAAATTATTTTTTCAAGTTAAGATTTTCTTTTTAATAAAAATGTAATGCCATACGTCAAAGTCTGAGGGCTAATACAAAAATAAGAGATATGCTCAGGTTTAGTGAAATGCTGCGGTGTGTAGTTGGATCTTGGGTCATACTTGTTTCATTTTATAATGTTTAATTTATTTTAAATGATTTCATGTTGTATAAGACAAACAAATACAGGACTTGTTAAATGCGCAAAAAAAAAAAAAAGAAGCTTTTTGTTAGTAATCCAGAGTTCAGACTGGTGCCAAACGATAGTTTTGCTAACAAGAGATTTTTTTTTTGTCTTATTTTATTTTTGGTTTGGGTATTGAGGGATGCTAAGCCCAATATTATCCATAGTAGTTACATCCAAATCCCAAATCACCTATGGACTTGGACCCTGTTATTTTATAATTTAATTTAATTAAGGCAAAGTGGTGGCTTATTTGCTTTGCCCTTAATTACATCAACACTTACCTTTGGGCTTTAAGTTTCTTATGGCACAGGGAAATAATGTGGGCCACTTGATCTCATTCTTAAACACAATATATGCTGCCATTTCGAGTTCTGAAAACTAAACTTTAAGTTTGTTTAAGTTGAACTCACTATTACCTTTAATCTTTAATACTATAGTTTTAATATAAGATTCAGTTAATTTTTTAGAGAATCTTAAGAAAATTAATTATATTACTTTAAATCATTTAAATTTACTGTTTTGCTTCGAACTATTTTGTCTAATTTATAAACTAATATATAATATAATGGTACATTATATATGATATGGTTAAATAACTTATTTATTTCCCTTAATATAAAAAGTCAATTGAATATTATATTTAAAACCCAAGTAGTATAAGACTCACTTTATAGTTTAACTATTTTTATTAAAATGGGTCTCATTCTAAGGATCGATGGTAATATTAAACGTTCAAGTTTGAATTCAGAATTGGAGAGCAGACAGTCACTTAAGGGTTCAGACGTATGTTTTTTCGAATGATATTATATATATATTATAAATTAGAACTATTTGCGGCACCATGCCAATTTATTTTTCAGACAGTTATAACAGTGAATAGAAAATCCTCTCATTCAACTTTAAATGAAATAATTATATAAAGATGTTCAATGTTTTTTTTTTGGGATTGAACCGTTACTCTAGATTATGCCTTCACAGAGACAGTTAGATGCACATAGACCTGGCTCAATATATGGATACTACCATTAGACATTTTTTTTAAAAAATATATACATGAAAAATTAGCTTATTAACATGGTCTCTCTTCTGAGTGGGAGTTTTTCTCTCTCCTGAGTCAGAGGTAGTTGCGACGATCATCGTCGAATTTCGTGACTTCTTGTGCCATCGTATTCTACAGTGGTGAGGGATGAGAGATTCGTTAGATTCATCACCCAATGTGGCGAAGAAATAGAGTGATCTGATTTATGAATTGTGAATCAGAGAAAGTGAGAGTGAGATGGTGCGAGGAGGTACGGAGGAGGGCAAAATGTCGAAAGATAGGGAAGGAGGGCTAAAAGTAGATCTGGTATGGCGGAATCGAGAAGATCGGAAGAGTGAAGGAGGAAGGCTAATTGGCCGCTTGATTATTGAGAAGAATGTGAATGTTGTGACAACG
>JBAGKO010036432.1:0-10400 GCA_037177275.1 Acacia concinna | reverse complement strand
AAATTAGTTACTTAGGAATTCCAAATAGCGCTCCTCGAGAAGAACGACTGGTTGCCCTATACTACATTATTGGTGCAATCATTTTGACAGACCGATTTAGGCGACAATCTCGGTCCGATCACTATCAAAGTTTAAAAGAAGAAATTAACTTGGGTGAAGAGAGATTAATTTTACTATTTTCAACAAGCTTGAGCTATGTAAATTAATAAAGACTTTATAGATGAAAGTTGAAGATAGCTCTGGTTCATAGTTTCTAATGAGCTTGAGTTAACATGGTTTAAAGAAAATAATTTGACTTCACAGAAAGAAAATAAGAAAAGAAAGTGCTTAAGCTACAATTTGAGCTATCGGAGGTTCTAAGAAATTGATTTAAAGTGTAAAAGAATTTTGAGGAGAAAGCTTGAGTTCAAACTTTAGCTATCCGAAGTTTTTTTTTCAAAAAAAAAAATTTGATTCACAAGGAGTTTGAGCTTACAGCTTGAGCTATCAATAAGTAAAAATAAACACGCGCGTGTGCGCTCACACACAGAGACCTTAAGTCAATTTTGTTTATACAAATCTTCTCATTCAGTGAGTCATCGCTGAAGGAAATTTCCATAACAGTGGGATTTTTTTTTGTTTTTTAATATAATGGCCCTCATCCTTCAGCAAATCACTCGCTAAAGAATGCCTCCTACCACAACAAGGGGAAAATAATATTTTATTTATTATTAAAACATAAAACATAGAATCCTTTAAGTTAGAAACTTGATTTTCCTCTGATTAAAATATAAATCTCTTATGATTATTAAAGATGGTTTGGTTATCATCGAAACATAAAACATAGAATCTAACATTCTCCCCCTTTTTTATGATGACAAAACCCTTGTAAAATAATCATATTCCAAATAACAAAGTTAATCAATATAATCACAGGAATGGATAATATTTATCAAGGACAATCAGGAAAGTAAGATATCCAAAATATATCACAATTCATTCATAGCTCAAAATAATACTCTGGGTTAGATAGTAATGATATAAATATAATATTTGAAATTAAGAGCTAGAAAATTTAAGGACTAGAAGAAGGGCTCAGAGTAACTGTCGATGAAGACTTTAAAGGTGGGAAGGATCCATGTCTCTTTCTGATAGCAACAACATCATATGCAAAATCAAATATAGGAATAAGTGCACTTGTTGAGCTCTCCAAATCATTAGGCTTACCAAAATCTCTTTCAAATCACTACAGATTCTTCCTACTCTTTTCCCCATATTTGGCATCATCAATAAGAGGGTAAGAGGAAGTGTCCATATCTTCATCATCATTGTGATATACACCAGAGGTACCAGTAGAAGCAACTAGGTCAAGTAGGTTAGGTGGAGGTATGTGTGAAGAAGCAAAGGAATGGGGTGTCTCCACAATAATCTCCTCAATGTGATGAGAGGAAGTGTGAGATGTAATAGGGGAAGTGGCAAGCTATAAAATAGAATCATCATCGAATGGAAATGTTGAAGGTGAAGGTATATTTGGTGAGGAAGAAATAGGCTAAGTATGGCTAGGTCCAGCCTCATCAATAATAGGAGTGGGAGTGGGAGTAAGGACTCTTGATGTAGCAATAAAAAGATGAACAAGCTTATTGGTATTTGGGTCAATTACTTCAAGGGTAACATTATGAAAAGGTAGGGGAGGTGAAGTGGTAGGTATCATAGAGCTATCGAGAGAGGTGGAGGGGTATGGGGCCTGAGTTGATACCTTGTATCTTATCCATGGCATTGGCGAATAAAGTAAGAGCTGTCGAGATGCATAATAGAGAATTTCTATGCTCGTTTACTTTTTCCAACCAATTCTTATTAAAGATGGCTCTACTCATTTGCTTGTGTAATCAACTAATTCTGAACATTCTAAAGGTTAGCTTGGGCAACACGAATAGGAGTAATCTCAATCTGAATAATATCTCTAAACCTATCAAGAGTTATGGTCAGGAAAGGAGGTGTTGAGGACTGAATCTCATCATCCTGAGCTTAAGGCTTTGCTAATGCCTGTGCCATAGACTAGGACATAGAAATTTTCTTTTGCTTTGTGGAGACAGTTACCTGATGATCAGGTAAAGGAAGATTGATGCCCAAATTGTTGATATGTGAAGCATCCAATTTCTTGGGCCTTACTATTAGTTCACCTTTCCCTATGTACCAGATCCTGTTAGCTTGTATAATTAATGAAACAAGAGGACCAAATGCAACTAGAGTAGAAGAGCCCCTAGGTACCTGATACCTCCGTAATTCATTATAAATAACTTCTCCAACATTCTTTTTATGCTTCAAGAGTGTGATAGAGGTTTGTACTCATGAGATGTAAAATGAGAATAATTGCCTCCTCTAAATATCATCATCCAGGAATATACATACACACTATTTGATATAAATTACTCATTTCAGTTAGAGAGAAATTTAGCTTGATGAATACTTATCCTAGCCTGAGTACTCTGAACACCTCCTTATCTGTCATTTGTGGCTCCTCAGAATTATGTGGGCCAAGCCATAATTAATTCAAGAAGTAGAGATACAAAAATTTTGCCCTCTAACAATAGTCTCCATCTCCTCTTCTGGTTATGCCTTTTCCTTATCCGTCTTTTGTTTCTTTGGCTTCACTAGAATGCTCATAATGGCATAAAAATGCCTTACTATTCTCTCACAGTAAGGTAAGCTTAAAGATATCTAAGGAAGATATAAAATTCTGATAAGTCCAACCTAGCTGAGAGGTGTAAGTGATCTGAATTATAATAGAGCATAGGTTGTACTCTTCGTGTAGTGAAATCACTTAGATATCTTTCTAATTCAATCAAATCATCAATATTAAAGCCTAGAGGAGGTATAATGTCATCTACATGTGTTAGAGAAGGTAATGTTGCCATGGAAGCTACTTGTTCTATATTCTAGCTTCCTTGACTCCGATGAGATCTTCTTTTCTTTGAAACACTTACCTTTAAAGCACCAACTTATAAAGATTGAAGAGCCTGATCTAGTACATTGATGAAAACCTTCCTGGCCAACTCCTTCTTTTGCTATGATCTTGGTTGATGAAAAATTTAAAGGAAGGAGGGCTATCAGTACTGGAGGGTGCGAAGGTGGAGCAATATCTTTCCCTTTTTCTGGTAACCACTTTCTTTGATGATGTTTGTGAACGGGTGATCGACGGTACTTTAATTACCACTCCCTTTTCCTTGGGAGGACCATGAACATAAAGGTCTAAATATTTTAGGAAAACGACATAAAATAATGAGTAATTGTACTAATATAATACATCTGTTTATAGCAAAAGGTAAATTCCATAACAATATTGAATTAAGCTTTAACTAATATACCATCATTTTATCTATCTAAGTTACAATTGCATTACTTTAAATGATGACATATGTCAAAAACAAAACAAAAAATTGTTGTCTATAGAACCAAAGAATGGCTACACACACATAAATACCTCTCTCCAGTCAAAGATACATATGACTGCATTTGTTGTCTGCTACCTTTTCTCTGTGGCTTTCTTGAGATCTATATACTCTTCCTAGTCAAGGTTACAAGGGAAGAAAGTAAAATAAATTGTGTCATGAAGATGAATGGCCTTGTTGAATACACATCAACGTCTGAATATTTCTTACATAATGTCTAAAAATGTCATGAGTCCACATTTGAAGAGGTGAAACAACGTTCTACATCAAATAGACGAATGTTTGATCCTAAGTATCCTTATCTTACATGTTTCATTTTAGCTCAACAACTTGCTAGACTATATCTCTCTACATTTCTTCTTATTCCAGATATCACATCATCCTCCTTGCACAATTCTCAATTGGATGGATGTACTAGATCAAGCCAACCTCTTCATTATATAGAGCATCTATGCAATAATGGAGAAAGGAATATGGGGTCTAAAGAGAACAAAACAACATGGGATGATACTTTTAATACTCATCCATCATTTGTACAAATGTTTACACCATAGACTAAAGGGGCAGGTAGACGCAAAGTGAAGAGGCCATGCGTCTTTAAGGAAATAAGCAATGTCCATTCCAACTTATCCACACATTTTGAAGGTATAGTAATTTAACCCCATCCATAAAAGAACAACTTCAAGGTTGAACCTTTTTAAAACCTTTCTGGAGATTTTTCAAATTCTTCAAATTCCTCTACAATAATTTCATAAAATGAGCATTGTATATACAATTTGCTCTACATCCTACTCTCATCTTCAACATTGTTTTTTGTTACAATTAATGTCTGGAAAAACTTAATTTTATGTACATATTGTTTTAGTTATACTTAGTTCATTCATTCTAATCCATTTTTTAGGCTGTCTCATTGGATAATTACACCCAAACTGAATGTTATTAAAAAAAAGCTAGAATGTGGAAGGTGTGTAACTGACGAACATGAGGTAGTTTTACGAGTTATGATTTTAAGGTTTGCTATACCAATCCAAATCACAGAGTCTTCAATATGTTCAATTTTGCAGAACTCACCATTAACAAACCTCATCAAGAGCACAAAACTAATTATTTGGGACGAGGCATAATAGTTCAACGCTATTGTGTATAAGTATTTAATAGAACTCTAAATAATATAATGCATTTTGACTTGCCTTTTAGGGGCAAATGCATTCTTATGGATGGTGACTTTAGGCAGATAGTACCAGTCATTCTTAAGGGAACAAGGGCCACTGTAGTTTATGCTTCCATAAGTTCTTTTCACTTATGGGATCATTACACAATTTTCTAGTTGACAAGAAATATGCAGCTACAACAGACAAATGATATGAAGTCCAACCAAAAAGTTGAGTGGTTATCAAGATAGTTACTAGATGTAGGTGATGTTAACTTAGGAGATTCCATTGATGGCGTTGCTAAGATTGAAATCCCAAAGGAGGTGTTGATTACAAATAGAGTTGATCCAATGTAAGGCATGATACATGCCACTTATGAAGACCTTTTGAACAATCTAACATCAAATGAGTACTTCCATGAGAGAGCAATCGTAGCACCAACTATTGAGATCGTTAGGAAGATCAGTGATCACATGTATTCCATGCTACCAGGTAAGCCACATGAGTTCCTAAATTATGATTCCGTTTTCAAGACAAGTGAAGATGCTGACACTTTTGACAACCTCTATACAATGGAATTCCTTAACACAATTACATCCTTTGGTTTGCCACCGCATAGGCTTATATTAAAAGTTGGAGCATCTGTAATGTTGTTATGAAACATTAATCAAGCATCTAGACTATGCAATGGAACACGTCTACAAGTTAACTTTAGTTGGGCAAAAGGTTATTTAAGCAGTAAAACTTAATGGTTCAAGGCCAAATGAGAAGGTCCTAATACATAGAATGGACATGAATCCTTCTAAATCTAGATGGCCATTCCATATGCAGCAAAGACAATTCCAAATTACAATTTAATTTTCCAAGACAATCAACAAAAGCCAAGGACAATCATTGTGTCATGTTGGATTGTATCTAAAAAAACATTCACACATGGCAATTATATGTGGGCTGAAAATTGTTGTTGGCCCAAATAAGGATAGGTCAAATAGTATGACAAAGAATGTCGTTTATAAGGAGGTGTTCAAGAATTTGGGAGTATAAGGTGTTTTGCATGTAGTAAAAAGTGGAAATAGTTGGAATTCATGTGAACATGAAAATAAAAGTGTATATTTTATTTTTCTATATGCTGCAATTCTTATAAAGACGTTGTGTTTTTTATATGAAGCCTGTGCAATCTAAATCCAATCCTACACCAACAATTTAAATGTCATCTTATGAATGACTAAGTCTTACATTTAAAAAGATGTACAATGTTATTGGTGAAAGATTGTCAAAAAATTTGAAGGGACTTAGAAGAACTAATACTACAAAAAAAAACTTGTTTTTCCCATGGACATTTGTGACAAAACATTAATTCCGTCTCAAATTTTGACAAATTCTGCGAAAGAATCCATCAGAAAATTTTGATGAATTTTCCCACAGAATTTCTAACAACCTTTTTCAACAAAAAAATTTCTGTCAAAAATTCCATGGGAAATCACCATTTTTTGACGGAATTTCCACAAAATTTTTCTATGGGAAGTTTTGACAGAATTTCCCACAAAAATTCTGTGGGAAATATTGACAAAAATATGGAGAAGATATTTCCCACAGAATATCAATGGAAAGGTGAGCATGGAAAAAATGATTAAATATTTGAGTTAATTTGCCACTGGGGGATTCTCGAACACATGCCATGTGTATCAACAATTTGTCGTTGCCAACTAAGCTAATTGACTGACTTGTGTAATATGTTAAAAAGATAATATTTATATAATTTCAATTTTATAAAAACAATCCAAAAATCCCAAAAATTTCTTAGTAGCGTGTTTTGTCCCACCATCTCTAATTTCTGATTTCTCTCAAGCTTTAATATTCTCTTCCATCGACACATCGACCATATACGCTCACTATTATTGGCGATGCCTTCTTCTCAATCTTTGTCGTTGCGGCTTGCCACTGCTGCCTGCTCCTAAGTCATCGTCATCGTCATCACTGTCTTGAAGCTCCCGCTCAATCAAGTATGTTGTGTTCTTTTATTTGAAACAGTGTTGATTTCTCTTAGATGATTGCAAACTGAAATGTGTGTGTGTGTGTGTGTGTGTGTGTGTGTGTGATTATGGTCTTTAATTTTGGCCAATAGTCAAAGCTTTGAAAAGTTACAAATACTTGAAATAGTGGCTCGATCTCAATCCCGCATGACTCTAATCTTCTTTTTATGTGTTGCTGCCTAAGTGAAAGTGAATACAAAAATCTAATATTCCAGAACTTAAGATGCCCATGATGGGCACAACATACCTTTGTCTTTTTGCCACCCTTTTGGTTAAATATAATTTACCCATCACTCTCAAGGAAGCTCGTTTATTTGCATCACCCCACAGATACAGTTTCATCCATCAATTATGATTTAATAAATTCATCATTGATTCCTTCTTTGATATTAAATTAATTTGTAACTGTAATTTTCAATTTTTTTCCTCCAAAAGTTTATCCCCCTCCCTATTTCCTTTTATTCATACAATCAACTTTGTCTTGTTAACATTCTTTTTATTATAAAGAGTTTCCAAGCCACCAGGCTCATATGTATGTGTGTGTTTTATATACGTACAACCTAAAGCACATCAAGCTTCATTAGGTTGATGTGTGTTGATGGCCCTAAATGCAAGAAAGCTTCATTGGGTATACAAGAAAGCTTTTTGTGTGTCAAACATTTTTTACATTTCTGTGTGTTGATGGCCACAAATGAAAGAAAGCTTCATTAGGTTCAACAAGTTATGCAAATTTGTGTACAGAGAAGCCATTGCAAGGGACTTCAAATTTGATATATTCATATACATAATCAACAATTTACTTTTAGAAGATTGAAGCCAAATGAGAATAAGCTACCGTTCTCACCCACTTGATCTTTTCCACAGTCAATATATATATGTTGCATAAAGATGCTTCCTTTACTATAATATACACACGTCCCAACTTAAAGCCTAATTTATGCATCATGTTAATTCTTTGGAGTCATGAATTAGTTAGTTAAATAGAATTTTTCCAAAAATTTGGGGGAACTTTAGAGAAAATGGCAAATTCAAACTTTTTGACATTTGCAAGGTGAGGAGATGATATTTGTAAATATGAGGTTTCATATATGTGGCAAATAAGAATTGAGAAGAGTAATAATATCACTCAAGTTGCAAAAGCACCATAAAGAAGGGTGACTTCTTATTCATTTGGCCCTTTGCAAAACAGCCACATCTAATTGTAATTTTGGTAGTGTTTACATACTATATTTATCTTATTATTTAAATTTTTTTCTCCTAAGAAAATTGTAATAATTTTGTGGAAGGAAATAAACAATGAAGTCTATATTAGTCTCCCTTTCCTCCTTTAGAGTCTAAAGACTAAAAACCAAATTGAACATTTTATTCAACCTAAGCCAGCATAAGACTTGATTAAGATCTCTAGCAATTTTTTCCTAATGTGTGCGTGTGTGATGTATATTTTCTTAATTGGTTGTTGAATTTGTAAATATTTAGTTAGATTTGTTTGTTCTTTAGTTTAGCTAATTTTCCTACTAAATTTCTTCATAATATTAGTTGCTTTAAATCTCTATTTATTTTTATTTTAGATATGCAAAGATAAAGGACATGTTACTTCTTTGGTTAGATGGATTGAGAATTGTGATATATAGGCCCCAAAATTCAAGCCCAATAAAGGAGTGCAGAGTGGCATAAATAGTCCTACCAGGTTCTTTTGAAGAAAGAAAAATATTGGCCTTCAAGTGGATAGATAATGTTGAATCTCCTCAGGTCTCATTCTTCTTCACTTTATTCTCGTAACACCTTAACTATAGACAATCTTTATGTCACTTAACGTCCTTTAATATTTTACTAATTGCAGAATATGTAAAAATTTAAAACTTTTGTTTCCGATGATACTGTTTATTTCCAAATATAACTATAGGCATACGTTAGTAATTTGCAATCTAACGTAGAAATATTGGTAAAACTTTTTTCAAATCCTGCTAAAAAGCCTTTTAAGGGATTTCAAGGAAAACTGATTCATAATTTTATTATTTTTGATAAAACAGTTTCTTCCTATTTTATTTCTTAATGTCCCTAACATATGTACGAAAATCCAAGTTTATACATAATCTCTATTAGGATAAAGCATAACTTAAAATACAACTAGAATCATGCCATAAACATGATACAAATATTTCATCAAACCATACTTCATCATTAATACAAATTCATCAAACTTAATTCATTACAATTTATTAAATATCCTTGGCACGTCTTCAACCTTGGACGTCTTTTCCACTTCGCCTTGAAGACTCGGGCCCTAGTTCATGGTTATATTTGGGGGGTGAGATTCTAGTGAATCCCAATAGCAAGTTAACACAATTCTAATATCAATACATGCATGCAACTATGTGACAAGCAATAACTAACATATGGGAGCTTACATGCTTTGTATGCCCTATGGCAACATAAACTTAATGCACCTGAGAAAAACAATAGCTATAGTATTTACATATTAAGCGCGTAAACATAACATAGTTATCATTTTCATGACAACAAACAACTCACAAACATAAGCTCAATATAAAATGTGCATCATTACAGAAAAATTCAAGCAAGATAAAACAAATCATGTAACATTGTTACCTTACACTTTAGCCTTAGTTTTAACCTTCTCCTTTGGCTTTTCAATTCCTTGCCTTCTAAAGACATCTTCCAAACTTATCAAACCCTAGTCAAACCAATAAGGTATAAGCAACTATTCATAACATACATATAACCTTAACTTGACTTGCTGGGATTTCATTGATTCTGACCCTAACTTCAAACAAATCACATCTTAAATTCTAGACATCCATTTGCTATTTTTTGGACTCATATTAAACCTTAGAATTTATACTTTTAGCTCACCAAATTTCATAGGAAACGATCTGTCAAACATCACATGAAGTTATATTGCCAGAATCATTCCAGAAAGACAGGGGAAACTTGTAAAAACCATAAATAATTCCAAAAAATTCCAAATGACCTGGTTCCAAGTTCATTATCAAGTTTCATATGTCTATTTCATCCTACTAAAATTTCATGGCCATCCATGGTCATTTGAATACATTTTCGAAGAAATAAATTTCAGCAGACATACATACATTCCAGACATGCATCCTGACTTACAAAAATCATAACTCAACCTACAAAATTCCAATTGACATGGGTCCAAGCTTATCTTAAATATTTACATATCTATTTATTCCACATAACATTTCATGAGGATCCAAGTTTATTAGCATGCATTTTCGAAATGATACATTTCTGCCATCAGGATTTTCATTCTAGAATGCAAACTCAAATTTCAAAAATCATATCTTCCTATAGACAAAACCAAATTGTACAAAATAAGACTCATATGAAAGCTTGTTAAGTCCTCTAAAACACTGCAAAGTTTCAGGGGAAATGGACATCATTTGCCCCATAAAATATGTACACGAAACAGGACATTCTTCACTGATTAGAAAAACCATTTCCAGAATTCTACCTTAACTTCATAAATTTGTAATTCTCAATCCATAACTCTAAAATACATGTTTTAGGACTCATTAGAAAGCTTTTCTGTTTTATTAACCATAACTTCATAAATTTGTAATTCTCAATCCATTCTTCACTGCAAATTTTCAGAGTCATTGGGTTTTATTAACCCCATCAAACTTTAATTCAAAACAGATAGCTTTTCTGTTCACATGAGTTCCAGAATTGCACAATATTTCCCTTTAATTCCTATCAACATGTACATACATTTCTTATCAATTTCAGACATACAAGTTCCTTCA
>JBAGKO010036372.1:0-10403 GCA_037177275.1 Acacia concinna | reverse complement strand
GTATTTATAGTCGATGAATTCAATGTCCGTTGATATGTTCGTTAGACTCAAATTTGTAGCTGTTGACATTGGTTCATTCTTCTGATCAATATCCGTTGAAAGACTTTTCATATTGGTCATGATTATGTCTGTTGAAGTTGTTGACAGAAGGAAGATGAAGATAATTGCCGTATTGAGCAAGTTGCATTTAATACTTCTGACACAATCTTCACTTTATTGATTTGTTCCTCCAAACTTCTCCCAGAGATTCATAACCTATTCTTTGTTTCTAAATAGATTGTTAGTAAAGGTTGGAATCAAGTGGGTATCAATAAAATGTATACTAGAATGATTTGAAGAATGATGCTATGATGCTCTGTTTTTCTGGAAATCAAATATTTTGAAATTTCCTTGAGGTTAAGTGAAATCCTCGTGTATGTAAGCCTATTTAGTTGGTTCACTTGAAGAGCAAAGTCTTTCCTCAAGGTTAGTGTGTCAAAAGTAGAGTTCATGTTAGGCTTATATCCTTGATGTTGAGTTCATTCCTTGAGGATTCGTGATTTTAAAATACGAAAAACCAGAGCACAAGTTAAGAATACTAATCATACTTGAGAGTAGAGAGTTTACTTGAGAACCTTTACCCTTTTTGATAAGTCAAGAGTATACTGTCAAGTTTAGAGCTAGCTTGGGAGGGAACAAAGTTTTACTCGAATCCTCGTGGGTGAAGTATTTCCTCGAGGATACCTTCTACTAGCCAGGTTGGCCAGGTTTGACTCTGCCTGGCCAGGTTTAAAGGTTCTTTGCAGATGAGTCACGGTAGCTTGTTTTCTCGAGGGTACCTCGCACTGGCCAGGTAGGCTAGGTTTGACTTTAAATAGCTAGGTTCTTCTTCAGCCTTACAGGTGGGCAAATTACCTTATATCCTCGAGGATACACCCCTTTCCTCGAAGGTACCTTACACTGGCCAGGTTTGATCTTGCCTGGCCAGGTTTGACCGAGCCTGGCCAGGTTTGCCCTAGCCTGGCCTTCTTGTACACAAAGGAATTTAGTCCCTAAGACCTCGAGGGTGGACTTCTTTTCTCGAGGGTACCAGGCCTTTTGACCTTACTGCTAGGTTCCTACCAGAACCTGGCTGTTATAGCCAGTTGAGCCAGGAACCTAGCCTTTGTGCAAAGCCAAACTTTCCTTGAGGATGACCCTCTTCCTCAAGGTTCCAGTATAAGTATGGTTTCTATTATGTTCAAACTGATTTGAACTAAGTGGATATTACTTAAGTACAGTCTCTTAAATAACTTTCCTTAGTTTCTCATGATTGAAAGTATTCTTTTACAAATCTTTCTAAGTTTGGTAATCATCAAAACATAGGATTCAACAAGTAGTCTGGTTCGGTTGAGGGAAATTTATAGTGTTAAACTAAACAGAGTGACCCGGACTGACCCAGTGCAAACAGGCGGGTTGAACGGTTTGGCTAGATCACTCTTTTTTCTGAAAAACAAAATCCCGAACAGAGGCAATGGTGCCTGAGGAAAGAAGGAGAAGAAATCAAAGATTATAGTATAAATATCAAATAAACTTACTGTGAACACACAAACTTCTCAAATTATAAAATTATGGTGAAAATGGACAACAAGCGAAGGAGACCTAAAAACATGAGAGAGAGAGAGAGAGAGTCAATAAAGGAGACTAAAGCACGAAAATTATAAGAAAAGTAGAGAAGAAGAAGATGAAGACTTCTTGGTGATAAACAAAAGAGCATAAACTATGGAGTCCTTCATCTAAGAGAGAAGGCAGAGGAAAGAGAGAGACTAGGTGAAAATTGATAAAGAGAGTGTGTTTCTCCAAATTTTTTTTGTTCTAGAGCTTCTTCATTGAGATGCAAGAATATTGAGACTCTTTCTACAGTCATATGAATGACATGATGTGACTGGAATTCACATGCTTGAATTGAGTTTGGGGAAAAAAGAGAAAATACATCAGTTTTTACCAAATGACGTGTATCCATTCCAATTCTTTTTTTTTCTATCATAAATGTGTAAAAATAATTAAGCAGAAAAAATTCCATTTACATTAATATTCATTATATTCAAATATTATATTTTAGTTTTTTTATAATTAAAATATAAATATTTTATGCATTTCAAATTTATCACCAGTTTGATTACGGGTTGACCTCCAGTCTAATCCATTAACCCTTAAACCACTCCTTCAACCGATTTATTGACCGGTTCGATTTTTAATACCTTAGTCTCTATACATATAGATATGTATATATATTTATTTATTAAGTCCCTTAATTTTACTTCATCAATTCCATTAGTCATGTTTTAAAATGTTTAAAAAGGGCTAATGGTATTAGGAAATCCATTAGTTAACATTGAAGGTAGCAAACACCTCAACGTATTTTAACAAATGAGTATGACGAAAAATGTAAAACATTTAGGTGGAGAGATAAGGCCACATCTGAGAAGGGATAATAGAATCATTTTTTATTGTTGCAGTGGCATGATTTGTCCTCGCTTTTGACGTAGACATCAATGTCGCCGATCACGTCGACAATGTCATTACAAATATAGACGACTTTTTGGCTTGTTTGGTATGACTTATTTAAGTCAAATAAGATTTTATGTATAAAATACGATAAAAATATCTTTCACATACTTATTTTATACTCCGTAAATAAGATCTTATTACCTCTAAATAAGTTATTTCAAACAAACACTATCTCATTAAATATGCTGAGCTGTATAAAAGTATCCTTCTAGATCTCACCACACGTGTTCCTTGATCAATAAGTTTGCCCTAGACATCAATGTTATTGTGATTATGTTAGGGTGCTAACTACATGTTGCACAAGCACAAAGTTATGAGTCAAATTTTTATCAAATTGGGTAAATTCTTATTATCCATAGCTATTAAATTTTATTCCAAACTAATTAAAATTCTAGTATTGTCAACTCAAATAAGAAGCCACTCTTGTAGTAATTTTTTATCCAAGTATTAAGTCCTTTCCTCTCCTGAATCAAATGTAGTTAGTTAATTTCTAAATTTAATTAATTTTAGGATATAAAAATAAAGGGTTAAGTAGAAAATCCACCCCAAAAGTATTCGTGGAGGAGCAATGTTGCCCCAAAAGGTTTTTTTGTCTCACTGTCGCCTTAGAAGTTTAAAAACGTAGTAATCTTGCCCCTCAATTAAACTAAATTTAAATTTGATTTTTTTTTTCATTTTTAAAGCTTATATGAATAATGACTCAGTTAAGGTTTTATCCTAGATGGCAGTGGATAAAAATAAAAACAATCCACATTTATCCACTGATATTCATTTATTATCTATGAATCACTTTAGTGTGACAATTTTAGCCTCAAGCAAGTTAAGCATTTTTTTATTTTTAAAAAATAATAAATTAATATATGTGGGTAAATGTCATTTTTTTTATTTTTTTTTATTTTTATCTATTGCCACATGGGCTAAAACCTTAACTGAGTCATCATTCACGTAAGCCTTAAAAATAAAAATAAAAAAAAGTCAAACTTAACGGTCAAACTTAACTTTAGTTTAACGGAGAGGCAAGATTACTACGTTTTTAAACTTCTAGGATGACATTGAGACAAAAAGAACTTCTAGGGCAACATTGCTCCTCCACAAATACTTTCAGGGTGGATTTAATACTTAACCCTAAAATAAATGGACAGTGATATATGAGTATGACAATGCTTGCTTGAAGTGATAGTTATAACATTATCTTTATTTTTAATTTTGCATATGATAAAATAAAAATGTATTTAAAATATTATAATTAAACTAAATTAAAACTAAACCTTCCAAATTTAATCTAATGATGAAAATGGGTGATGATTACATTTTTACCCATCAAAATGATGAGCATAAAATCTGCTCCCTATATTATTTTGGGTGCTTTTGTTAGATTCTTTTTTTTTTTTGTGGTAGTGATGCTGTTTGATGCCCCACATGGTTTGGTTTTTGTTAGATTCTTTGTGAGAGGTGAAGTTTGCATCAAGCAATTTGTGTCCTTGTCAAATGAAGTTTAACCAAAAAAATTAAACTACATTATCACTGTGGACATGAAGATAGAATGATGATCATGAGCATATTAAAAATGTTCAGTGTTTTTTATTACTACTTTCAATTATAAATATAAGAACCCGTTGACATTTTTAGAAAGATTAAAACAAATTAAATTATTTAAATTATTTTATTTTTTCCTCCAAAACTAATTTGTCTAATGTATAAACTAATATATAATTTAATGATACACAACATATGATATGATTAAGTATCTTATTTAACTTCCTTAATTAAAAAAGAGTCAATCAAATCTTACATTAAGGACTAGAGGGAATATTTCTTTAGTAATCCATTTTTTAAAAAAAAAAAAACTAACAGTAAAACAACCTAGGACCATCTTGTAACACTAAGTACAAAGTCCAACTAGGTTCATCCAAAACTAACAAGACCGAACTGCTCCTAGACCGAGAAATCTAGTGGGAGACTAGACGTTGTGTTGATCCCTAAACTAGTCCAACTTGGTCTATGTGCCGCCCATAAAGAGGTAGGCAGTTCATTCGCCTTCACCTAAGTAATGTTAAACTTGATTAAAGCAATTCAACATAATTAAAACACAACTATAGAAAAGAGACAATTTATTATAGGGTTAAGGTGCATTCAACACCCTAAACTATTTTTTGAAGTATTTATGAGTGCAATTTTAATCTTGAAGTATTGAAAATAAGACAATTAGCACCCCCTAAATAACATATTTGTTAACCTCTAATAAATTATTGTCATCGTCTTCATGAAATGCAGATATAAACATAAATTGAATAGATATTACAGAAGGCACAATTGTTTATATTCATACAATTATTTCCTCCATATTGCTTATTTGATGTCTTCAATCGATATTATTTTTTATTTACCTTGCTGTCATCTTTGCAAAAAAAGGAAAATATATTAACATAAGTTAAATAAATGTGGAAAAGATAGCTCAATATAAACAAGTTTAACAATAGAGTTTGTGAGACATGGGGTAACATATGTTTATCGGTTATTGTAAAATCGTCCTTTCCTCTTGTTTGTTTTAGCAAGAGAGGAAATAAAAAACTATGCATTTGATGAAGATGATTAACAATAACTTAACAAAGGTTAGCGGGTTTGTTATATTGGCCGGGGTGCTAATTGCCCCATTTTTAATACTTCAGGGTCAAAATTACACCTATAAATACTTTAGATTGTTAATTGTACCTCCAAAAATAAATCAAGGTGCTGGATGTACATTAACCCTATATTATATATGATCAAAACTCAGGCATAGCTATATTCATTTCTTCCCAAAGCTCTTCTAAGGACCAAAACTCTACGCAGTTTTTGTATTTATATGGTAAAAAGAAGAGGAAGGGGATGTAAGGCTAGAGAGAGCAATTGCACAATATTGTGAATCATACTCTGTTTAACACTACAATTCTACCAAAACAGAAAAAAGAAATAAATTTTCATTTGTTTTTGATCGAGTTTAACTATAAATAAATAAATAAATGATGATTTGTCAGTATCTACTTGAACTTCACTGAAAAGAAAGCTTATAAACTCTAATATTGTTTTTATTTGATTTAATTAAAATTGAAAAATGAAAAGTTGAAGAGCAATTTTCCTTTGTATCTACTTGAACCTATAGTCTTTGCTAATATTGGATTTTTACAATAATAACAGCTTCTGAACTTTGATTTGTTCTTTATTTGATTTAACTAAGCCCGTTTGGCTTGACTTATTATAAGTGACTTATTTTTATAAGTGGCTTATGATAAGGAACTTATAAAAATAAATAACTTATAAGAAGTCAATTGTATTTGGATTGGGGAGAAAAGTGACTTATTGGAAGGAGAATAAGTTACTTGTGTTTGGATTAGGAATAAAAAAAAGTAACTTATATGAGATAAAAAATGTGACTTATTTTCATAAGCCACTTTTTTTAACTTATGAAAACAAGTTACTTATCTCAATAAACTTATTATCACAAGTTCTTACCAAACACCTAAATTCAAAAAACTACTTTTTTTTAAGGCAATGCTACCAGATGCTGGAAAACGCTGAATGCAAACAGGCCCTATAACAACAACATAGAAAATTGAAGTTGAAGGACGGTTTATCTTCCTTCAACTTCTCATTATATTGTTTTAGTTGAAACCAATAAAAAACAAACTAAAGAGTTCACAAGTCTTATGTAGTGTAAAAATATAATATTAAAGAGGCTGGCTATATGTATAAGTAGATACAATTGCAAATCATCATTCAAGTTTAACTTCTTGGGTGTGTTTGGCTCAATGGAGGGGAGGGGAAGGAAGATATTTTAATGGAGGGGAGGGGAGGGGAAGGGAGGGTTTGAGATGGATTTTATTTTACCTTATTTGGTTGGATAAAAAGGGAGGGGAGGGGAGAGATTTTAATAATGTAAAAAAAGGTAATCAACAACATAAGAATATAATTAATAGAAAATAAAAATAGACACTAGTCAATATAAAAGTTTTTGAAGTGTAACATATAAAGGAGAATTAATATTTGTCATGTAATAAAAAAATTTTACTTGCAACTTTCAAAATGTTATTAATTTATTTTTTATTAAAAATATGTATAGAGCTGTAAAAAAAATAAATACTAACAATATATAACACAAATATAAAAGGGAGACAACCTATACAGATTAAAAAAAAGTAAAAATTATATTCATGTTAATTAATAGAAGCCAAAATATAATATTTTCTCTCTAAATTCCCTTACTTTTGGAGGGGAGGGTTAGGAGGGGGAGGGAGGGAAAATCTTGAAATAATTTCCCTCCCATTCTAAAATTTTTTGTTATCCAAATAAAAGGAGGGAAGTAAAATCCCGCAATTTCCCTCCCCTCCCCTCCCCTCATACCAAACACACACTAATGTACTTGTTGTAGTTAAATCCAATGAAAATAAGTCAAGACTTGAATAGTTTTTCTAGTGTTGAAAATTAGTATTGTTATGAAAGTAAAAATAGTATGAGAGATTGACATGAGAAATGGAGAGAATATTGAGAGAAAGTTGAAAAAGAAAAAGGAGGAGCTCTTATTCATTTTATTCATAGTATCAATATAGTGTTCATGGCCTCTATTTATAAACCTTTAACCATTGAATTATATACATATAGTTACAAGGAAATAAAGATGAGTATATTGGTATTAATCATATAAAATTCCCACCACAAGTCATTCATTAAGGAAGTTATAGATTTATAGCATTGAACATAAGGAATCTTTGGGAAGTTATGGACATACACTCATATGATTTACAACACTCCCCTTGAATGTCTATAATAAATATATATTGTGCTTCATTAAAATCATACTAGAAAAAAATCTATTGGGACAAAAACCTAGTGAAAGAAAAATAGTACACAATATGTATTGAAGTTACCTTGTTAAAAGCCTTATTAGGAAAACCTAGTGAAATAAAACATTGGTTAAGGAAAATAGTACATCATGGTCCCTATTCCCCCTAATGATGGTATCATATGTGCTCCCCCCAATAACAACATCAATTTTAATCCATCTAGTCACACCATCTCTTTCAATGCATTTTCGAGCACATCTTTCTTTTAATTGTCAAGTTATAATTGATGCATTATCACCAAATTTTTTGATGAAATGTATTCTTCTAACACATCTTTTGGATATGTTAACATATCAATATATTCTACCTTTTGTGGAAACAATAAAAGAAAAATATTCTAAAAATCATCAAAATATATCTTGCACCAATATATTCAACTTGGTCTGAACAAAATGGTAGCATATGATGATATATTCATAGAACTATCATACTTGCTTTTTGTGATGTTGGGACGGAAGATATTATACATGCAATTAGAGATTGTAAGCTTGCTAGAGATGGGTGAGAATTACTTTTATCACCTCCTTTGCGAAATAAATTTTTCTCCATTAGTCAATTGTTTTTGTGCATGGATTGGAATTTATCTCAAAAAAGTGAGGTTATGAGTGTTAAGTGGCTAGTTTGGTTTGCTGTATTAGCGCATCAGACATAGCTTAACCGTAATATGGGTGTTTTTGAGGGACATCAATTAAGTCATCTCCAGGTGCTTGCTAAGGTTTATGCAATAGTTTTATGTTCTCAAACTTTTACAATATTTCCAACTGTCGGGTCAAATTCATATACTCGACGGTGTCCACCGTTTGTAGATATAATGAAATATAATGTTGATGGATCGGCTTATGGTGGACAGACAGCTTGTGATGGTGTAGCTCGGGATCATGCATGAGTTGTGTTAGAGGGGTTCATTGTCACAACTTCCTTCTATAGCCTTTACCATATCACATTAGAGCTATTAGAATCACTAGTTATAACTTCATGTTGAGAAAATAAGGTGAAACATTTTGCCTTTACCGTTATACTATTCATCCACCCCTTAATTTGGACCAACTTTGGAAAATCATAACTAATTCTAAAAAAATCAGAATGATGTGATTCTAGTCCTCTATAAGGGAAAAATAATCTCACATCCTAAATACATAGCATTATCCACACGCATCTCCTCAAAGATGCACTATTCATATGGTCAATTTGGCATTATTAATTTGTCATTTTTCTATTTTCTAAGATTTTTTGCCTAACTTTGGGAAGGCATAAATTTTTCTATAAAACTCTAAATGACATGATCTACCACTCCATTTACAGCTAAAAATATCCTTTATTAGCATGCTAAGGCTCATAGTCAGATACAGTCATTGATTTAACTCATAGCCATCCCAACTTTAAGCTCAAAGTAGCCAAAATCTAGTGCCAATCTAACCATAACACCTTGCTAAGACATTTTTCCCTTATCTCATCATTCTAATGTCACGTGGGCAGCATGACGGCATAGGTAAAAGCAATCCCATATAGTACATTACATCAGCAGTAGCATACAGAAATAGGACAATCCAGTATCTAGTATAATACATTATACAATCATTCAAATATACAAGAAGCATAATAAACATCCTCTAACTACTCTTTCTCCTTGCTTCCCGTCATACCTTCACCTGCATTATGGAGAGGGTAAGGTTTCTTGGGAAACCTTAGTAGCAGAACACTAACCAATAACATATAATCCAATGCAAGTCATGCATTATGCAATACTCGTAACTTACTCATTTAGTGCCCTCTCTCTTGGCACTCACCGTGTATAGGGAGCATGCTTATAACTCAAACTCTTTCACTTGGCTATGGCTTAACACAGGAAGCCATACATCTCATACATACTTACTCAACTACAACACGGTAACACATACATTATCATAAAGCAAACAAGCAAAGCAATCATAAGTAAGGGTTAGAGTTCTAGCTACCAATTACTCCAAGCTAATACAAGTGCCTCTTACTACTTCCAAGGATACTGGATGGCTCCTCTGTAATGCCTTGATTGCGTGCTCGATCGGTGTGGCTTGAATCTCCTCAAAATTCCATGCAAGAAGGTTGAGTCTCCAAATGGCTAGAACCTCCCCAAGGGTCCCAAAATTTCATGCAAATGAAGGGGGAGGGGGTCTCTATTTATAGACCTCCTTAATGGCATTTTCATAATTATGGAGAAGTGCCAAAAAGTCAAAAAAATCCACTCCTCCTTTCTTCATGCGCCAACTCATGCTTTCTCTAGATACCTCTTGGCTTCCTCTCTAAGCCAAGGTGGCGCAAGGTGCTGTGGGGCCTATGGGTCCCACCTAACTCAATATATTTCCACAACTCCTATATTGCTTTATTTAATCAAAAAATTTTAGAAAATTCATTTTACACCGAAAAATTACCCAAAAATCTGAAAATAGCCTAAAAGGCTACCATAAAAATTTCAGAATTTTACGATGTCTGAAACTTCAGAAAATAATTTTACTCTGAAGAAGTCCCTTATACCGGTGATAAACTGATATTCCATAATTTTCTAAAATTCCTCTAGACTTCTTCTCAAACTCCAATCAACTTCATACATCTTCTAAAATATCATACTAATTTTCCCAAATCCCAATCTAGAACAACGAGGCCTTTAAATATCTACTGTAATTAATTTCTGGCCAAAAATCCGATCCAACAATAAATAAATAAAATATTCATAAAATCACTAAAAATTCATATGGCCTCTAAAAATCATTATGACAGTCCCATGATGTTCTGGATGCTCTAAAATAATTTATGGGATTTTATAGGAATTTTCGGGGCTTTCAGACCTGTCCAAAATTCAGCCTCTAACCTTGCTGAATTTTACTCTTTGCACATAGGTCCTTCCCCAACTTTCACTTCAAAAGTCAAGAGATATCTCTCTCCTCGACTGACTATGGCCCTTTATTCATCTCAAATACCTCATCTAGGCCTCGAAAAATATCCAGGTACGACCCTTAG
>JBAGKO010036312.1:0-10406 GCA_037177275.1 Acacia concinna | reverse complement strand
AAAGAAGAAATACAAAGTTTTAATCCATAAAGAGGTTTGAAGTAATCCTAGAACAAGAGTTTAGTTGCTCATGACAACAAAATAGCTACAACCATTAAGAATAATTATAGCCATATCAGTCAAATACAAGAGAAATAGAGGAAGGGTGAGGAAAATCATAGATTTTTGCTCCAAGAAGCTCAAATCTTCAAGCCCTAGCCTCCAAATCCTCAAGAGATTACAAACCCTAGCACACCAATGTAAGAGCAACCTTGGGAAGTCAGAATGATTGGATTTTTGACCTATCCCTCTGTCATCAGTTTCGCACAGTCGCTGTGGGTTCGCTATAGCCAACCCACAGCGAAGCTTGACAGAAACTTTCTGGACACTTTTTCTATGCAGTTGGCTACAGCGAATCCACGGCCAACATGTAAACATCAATCTTTTGCAGCAACTTCATAGCCCATGTATGCTTTTCTTTCACATTGCTCCTCTTGATCTTCCTCCTGCCTTCTTCTTGATTCCTTGCCTTCTCTCCTCCTCATCTTCTCTTTGACATAAATTCTTTGAAGGCTTTACACACTTGTCAACTTCCACCTACAGAGAGGAGAAAATCCATGAGCTTATATAAAAATCAAACATATCCTCATTTGCTTCATAATTCACATAAATTAGTGTTTTCCGTTGTCCCAACACATTTTCTCCTAAGATCTCTCAAATATGCACAATTTAAATCCAAAAATGAGTGTAAAGACAAGAAAATGTGCAGAAATACTCTCAATTTCCAAGAGTTAACAGACGTATGACACAAACTATACTACAAGTCCATTCTCTGTATGGTTGAAGTAAGTCTACATAAAGGACCTATTTACTTCAACAGTTTCCCAGTTATGACAGTTTATCTTCATGATAAACCAATAATAGAGTGCCTTTGGTTAAATGTTAAGATACATGGTCTTGACATGCTGCCAGGTGTTTCTCCTGTAGCTCTCATATATATGATTAGTATAAGGTCATGCATTCCAATGCAAAGATGACCAAACTTACAGTAAAAGATGAAGAGACATGTCTCTTCATGATAGACACCACACAAGCAAATGTCACTGTAAGAAAAACAATTCAATGGAATCAAACCACTTTACTGGAAGAGTGGTTGATGGAAAAGGTAGCTCCGCTTGCTCTAAATCCAATGCCTAGGTTCTTTGAAACTAGGCAAAATCAAATTGGAGATGTTGGAATCTCTTTTGATAGATCCTCTGATAATAGAAGGCCTTTCAGTCTTTCCCGATCATCTTCAATTTCAAAACCTGAAGATTTGAGTTTTAGGATTGCCTTGGAACAATTTTCAAGACATTCTTGTAGCTCTTCTAGAAATCCGGTACCTCCTTCAATACCCTCGGTGCCTAAGTCATAAGAAGGTTCCCATCTTCCTCCTAAAATGAATTTGTAAGGTTTAGATGAATCATCTAACATTGCAAAACCCACATATGAGGTAGATGATGAATTTGAAAGTTCTAAAGATGTTGTTCGAACACCGCAATCTTTGACCTTTCCGGACATGGTAGGAGATGTCTTAGTGATAGAACAACAATTTTAGTTGGATAAAGAATTCCTACGAAAGGATTCCTACAAAATGACAATGGTTTCTCAAAAAATTTGATAAACCTTCTAGAGGACCCATACAAAATAGCTTTTATAGAATGCTTGAGTGATTCTAGCTCAATATTCCATTCTTTGACTGGTTTGAAGCCTATGTTGAAAAACAACAAATAAAGGAATATCCTTTTAAGTCCTTTGACATACACCTCATAGCAAACCAAACAGGGAGAAAAGATTGAATCTGATCTTCCTCCAAAGCAATCATATCACATCTTTGGTTTTAGGACATTGATCATGCCTCTCATTTCAAAACCAAAGATGTTTTCAAAAGTGTTGATTCCACAGACATCTAAAGTCTGATGGAACAAAACAACTATTCAAACTCCTATCTTCAAACCTTAAGAGAACAAATTCTTAAGAAAGCTCTAGTTCTACGAACTAACGATATTCAAACATCCGGTTCTAAAACTGAGTCAAAATCACCAATATTCAAGCCATATATGATTCCCCCTCCTATTATCAAGAATATTTGTGAGAAAACTCTTAAAACAGAGGATTGATGAGGAATTGAAAAGGCTTCAAGGGATAAGGGATAAACCTTATACTCCTAAACAAGCCTCTTCATCTGTTCAAACCATAATAGCTTTTAATAAAGATAGTATAGCTAGTACTAGTGAAAACTGTCCTACTCCTGTGCTGCTAAAAGGCCCAATCAACAATATGAGTTAAGAAAAGCCAACAAAGTTGTATTATCCAAGAGAAACACCTCCGGACATGCTTCTCAAAGAAAGAGATGTCATGTTAAAGCAATTTAATGCAGATAATCTCTATGTATGGAACATAGATGGTAAATCTGAAAAAGATATAATGGAAATCCTTCAACATACAATGATGGTTAGTAATGCCTATGCTATAAAGAACGCAATTCTTAAGGAGGAAATCATTCATATGTTAGTATCAGGTTTTACTGGTCAACTCAGAGGTTGGTGGGATTACCATTTAACCAATGATCAAAAAGTTCATATATTTTCATATGTCAAGATTATGCGTGATGGAACTCCAATCACTAGTAATGGTGAATCGGTGCTAGACATTGTTAATACTTTAATATTCAACATCATTAAACACTTTATTGAGGATCCTTCCAATTGGGTAGATAAATCTATAGATCTCTTGTCAAAATCTGAAGTGTAAAATACTCTCAGAATTTAGGTATTACAAAGATACCTTTTTGATTAGAGTTCTCACTAAAGAAGATGGAAATAATCCAATCTGGAAAAGAAAATTCCTCGTTGGTCTTCCAACTGCTTTCAGAAATAGGATCCATGATAAAATTAAAGAACATTATAGTGATGGAAAGATTCATTATGAGAATCTTATGTATGGTAACCTAATTGCTACAGTCACCAAAATTGCTTTCAAACTTTGCAAGAGGATAAAATCAAACATTAACTTAGCAAAGAAAAGCAAGACTTAGGGTCTTTCTGTGAGTAATTTGGTTTTCTTGTATGTAGGAAATCCAAATCCAAAAAACATAAACATGACAAAAAAGAATACAAACACGAGGTGAAGAAATACTTCAGAAAACCCTGGAAAAATCCTAGGACCAACTAGCCTAGAAAACTCAAAAACGAGTTTAGATCAAAACTCCCATTTGATCTTCCCAAAGGTAAACTTGTTTGTTACCATTGTGGAAAAGAAGGTCATATGACAAAATACTGTAGGTTCAACAAAAAAATTCAAGCCTTACATATTGAAGAGCCAGTTCTTCAACAACTCAACAATCTTCTGATTGAAAACGCTTTTTTAGAAGAAGAATATGAATTGTCATCATCTAATGAAGAAATAAACCAACTTCAACATGATGATGATATTTCATCCTCTTCGGATGAATCAGTTTCTAAAAAAGATGAGCAAAACTTTCAAATAAATGGTTTGACTCAGGAAGCAAATTTATTCTTTGAAATAATAAATTCTCTTGCAAACGATGAGGATAAGGTGAAGTATTTTAACAAATTAAAACAAGCTTCTACCTTTTCCTCAAAATCTTTTTAGAAACAACCCAATAACAAATATGACTTCTCTGAGATTACAAAAAGATTTCAAAGTGTGTCAAAACTGGTCACAATTGTAGACCTTCAACAAGAAATTCATGGTCTGAAAGAAGAGATAAAAGATCTGAGAGACACTCAGGATCTTAATTCTCTTTTCATCAATCAAGTTAAAATGAACAAGGTTCAAATCCTTGATGAAGAAAAGGATAAGGAATCAGACAAAGATATCGAGGATGATGATCAAGATGTCTCTGATTCTTTTATGAATCTTATATCAAGGATTTCAACCTAAAATATCTCAGTTCAAGAGCATCATGTACCAGTTAGACTTATCATCCAAGATGAGTTTGTTTTGGAGACCATTGCTCTCTAGGATACTGGTGCTACTTTAAATTGCATCAGAGAAGGTCTAATTTTGACAAAATATTTTGAAAAAACAGCCACTGGTCTTAGCAGACCAAATAGAACCCCATTAAGTATCAGTTATAAGCTTCTAAATGCTGTAACTGAGAACGATGTCCAACAACGTGATATTGGGATCCCCATTTATAAATAAGTTAAAGCCTTATCTAACTAAAGATGCAGGCATCACAACTGAGTTTATGGGGAAGAAAATATTCTTCCAATTTATATACCCTCCTTCTACCAAATTCATCAATAGTATTCGGTATAAGGAGAACCAAATGATTTTTTTTAAAAAAGAAGTATCCTACAAGGTTATTGAAACTCATTTGAAGAAACCTCTTTTAAAAGAAAAAATCCAAAATATTTTTGTAGAAATTATGGATAACATATGTTCTTATTTGCTAAATGCTTTCTAGGAAAGGAAGAAACATGTAGTTGATCTTCCTTACGAGAAAGACTTTAATGAATGAGCCATTCCAACCAAAGCTCGTCCAATACAGATGAACCAAGAACTCTTGGAACACTGTCAAAATGAGATCAAGGATCTTCTTTCAAATGGATTAATTCGCAAAAGCCAAAGTCATTGGACTTGCTTTATTTTCTATGTTAATAAGAATGCAAAACTCAAAAGAAGACTCCCAGGCTTGTTATCAATTACAAGCCTCTAAATTAGGCTTTGAGATGGATTAGATATCCTATCCCAAACAAGAAATATCTTCTCCACCGCCTTTATTAGGCAAAACATGAAGTCAGTCTTCTGGCAAATCCAAATCAGTGAACAAGATCGCTACAAAATGACATTCACTATCTCTTTTGGACAATATGAGTGAAATGTCATGCCCTTTAGGCCCAAAAATGCGCCTTTTGAATTTTAGAGGGTAATGGATGAAATATTCAATCCTTATATCAACTTCATTATTATTTATATTGATGATGTCTTGGTATATTCAAATTCGATAGATCAACACTTCAGACATATGCTAATCTTCATCAAGATTGATAAACGAAATCGTTTACCAATCTTGAAACCCAAAATTAGTCTGTTTTAGACTAAAATGAGGTTCCTTGGTTAAAATATTCATCAAGGAATAATCATCCCAATTGATAGGGCAATTCAGTTTGCTGAAAAATTTCTAGATCAAATAATGGATAAAAATCAGCTCCAAAGATTCTTTGGTTGTTTGAATTACGTAGGTGATTTCATTCCCAATCTAAACAATATCATTAAGCCTCTCCACGAGAGACTTAAGAAAAATCCTCCTTCATGGACAGATGATCACCCAAGAGTAATCAGACAAATCAAATCCTATGTCAAACACCTTCCATGCTTGTATATTCTAGATTCACAAACATTCAAAATTGTTGAGATTGATGTCTCAGACATAAGTTATGGAGACATTCTCACAAAAAATTGATGATAAAGAGAATTGCATTGCATTTACATCAAAACCATTGGGATAGGGCTCAATAGAACTATTCCACAATTAAGTAAGAAATTTTAGCAATTGTTTTATGCATAAAAAAAATTTCAAAGTGATTTGCTAAATAAATAGTTTTTAGTTCGGGTAGATTGTAAATATGCTAAAGATGTTTTGTAAAAAGATGTTAAAAATCTCACTTCAAAACATATTTTTTCCCGGTGGTAAGCAATATTAAATATCTTTGATTTCAAAATTAAATTTATCAAAGGTTCTTCAAACTATCTTTTGGATTTTCTAACAAGAGAATTCTTACAAGGTCATAAGAGTATCAACCCTCACCACCAAAAATGAAAGATAAAGCCAAGGGCTCAGCCCAGAGTAAAGATGATCCAAAAAGGATCACAAAGTTGTAGCCCACAGCTACACCAATAGGGTCTTCAACCCAAAAGGCTGAGTCATCAACTCAAAAAACAAGGTCTTCAACCCAGAATAAAGGTCTTGAGAAAATTTCAAACTTTCTCATGACAGCCAAGGATTATGCATTTCCAAAAGAAGTTCTTCGAGCCTTGGAACAATAGGCTATGGCCGCCAATAAGTCTTTAGCCCAATTGCCAAATAACTCTTGGGCAAACATCACCGAAGAAGATGCTTTTGCCTTAGCCCAAAATCAAGCCCGGGAATTATCCAGAGCTAGTTCATCAAAATAATTAGTTCCACTTTCCCAACCATACAAACAATACAAGTCTGCTTTTGTGGAAAAACCACAGAAGAACATCAGTCTGTTTGTCATTGAACCATGTTTCTATGATAAAAATCCCCATGTGTAGATCACAAAGATCTATCCTTCCAGTTTTTTTCTTGAAACCCATTTCTTTAATAAAAACTCAAAGGTTTTATGAACTAATCTTGATAGCTTCAAACTCTGTCGAGATGGCTCATTATCTAGACCCGTATTATCCAGAGGATAAAACAACCATAAATGGATATTCCACTGTTGATTTTGTTAAGTTTCTTTCTCTGAAAGACTGGGGACAAGATCTTAACCAAATCAAAAGTTTTAAAGTCAAATTTACACTATCAAGTTATGATGACTGAGATTTCTTGATGCCGGAATAATACCTTTTGGTACTAAAACCCAAAGTTAAGCCATACATGACTGTTCTGTTTTCAAGAAGGAATTAAGTATAAGTTTCCAGAATGGTTTAAAAAATGGTGGGATCATTTTGGTCCTATTTATGATATTTATCCAACCACTATGAAAACTGGGTACAAACATTTTGTGAGTCGTGCCAACTTGGACAAAGATCCCTTCCTAGCGGATCTTTATCTTTTTTCAAAATTTTATTTGAGCTAGGTATACAAGTGGAATCTCAAATATTTGAATTCCCCTTTTAAAAATAGTTTCCCTGTTTTATGCAGAGTCCCCTTTGTAAAATGGTGGAACAAAACTTGGGAGAAAAATGTTTCTATCACAGCACTTGACTTGTAATGCCCCACTTTTTGGCTCTTCTCCATCCCTTACCTTACTTTACAATGGCCCTTAGAACCCTGACATGTCTGTATGTTGAAATAGAGAAATTTAAAATTTCAATACAGACAGAATAGAGAAACAACTTTTCTCATTAACAAAGGTATAAAACCATAATCCATAGAATACATTGATCATACTGTACATGATTACATGCCAAAAAACAACAAATATAACTCTACGCCTAAGCCCGTTCCCTCGTCTCGCCTCTGTCGAAACTTTCACCTGTATTGTGGAGAGGGTAAGGTTTCTCAAGAAAAGAAACCTCAGTAGCAGAATCATAACCATAAACCATGTAATGCAATGCATGTAATGATATATACAATGCTCATACTATACCTCTAGTGTCCTTTCTCTCGGCACATACTATGTACTGGGAGCCTGTACGTGACTCAACCCAAACTCAAACATTTAAGGCATAAATAGGGAGTCATACCTCTCATGCATATAGGCTAACACAACTAGAACACATCATACAATCATACAAAAAATAGCAGACAACACAAAGCAATACAGGTTAAGGGTAGAGATTCTTGCTACCATATTCTCCTTGCACGGTGTATGAGCTATGTTTTGCTGTTTCTGGAGTTGTTGGATTACTTATATGTCTCTTTGTAACACCTATACAAACCACAATATAGGGAATTACTGTCTACCTGTAACAGTATACTACTGCTCTACCCTCTACGTACCCCTAAGGTCTTGGTTCCCTACTACGTGAATCAAGTCCTTCCCCTTCTTATACTATATCCATCCCCTACTGCACCCCTCTGCTGACCATTCTGTATAGCTCGAATCCCCTTCTGTTGCTCGTCCCTACTGCCCTGGCCGAGACAGTTGGGTAGCATCTCCCCTTAGACGTGCCTACTAGACCTCCCGACAGTCAGGCAACATCTCCCCTAGAAATTCCTAGTTTTGTATGGGATTGTCGGACAACACCTCCCCCTAAGAAATGCTATCTTAGTTTGAGACCATTGGATAACACTTCCCCCTAGAAAACGCTATCTTGGTCTGGGACAATTAGACATCAACTCCCCTTAGGAAAGGCTATCTTAGTTTGGAACAATTGGGCAGCACTTTCCCTTAGGAAGGCTTGTTTTGCCTAGATAGTTGGATAGAACCTCCCCTTAGGTTCACTATCTAGACCTACCCAATTGGATAAAACCTCCCCCTAAATACTTTAATAATTGCTAGAAATTAAAGGAATTCATAAGAGGAGGGATCTGGAACTTACTTGGACTGAAGACCTGGCTGGGATCACTCGAACTACCTTTAGAAGTACCTCATTTTGAGAGTACTAGAATTTTAGAAAGAGGGAGGAGAACTTCAAGAAGGAGAGGGGGAGCATGGTTTTTGGATGAAGAAATGGAGGGGAGGAGAGCTCTATTTATAGGTAAGGAAGATAGGTCATTTTGCAATTATTTTTAGGTCTTTAGGTATAATTTTCCCGATCTTCAACATGTGTCACCCCTTTCCTCTTGACACATATCCTCTTGTTAAGATTGGTGTGGACACCTCATGGGGGCAGGTGGAACCATCTGTAGCTGCCAAAACGAGTCCCCCAGATCCAAATTATACCGATAATTTTACTTGATCGGCCCGAAAACTGAAAAATTCTGTAGTCATTCAAAAATTTTGAAAAATTCACAGAAAATCCCTAAAAATATTAGGAGACTCCCATTAAATTTTTTTAATATTTAGATATCTATAACTCCCAAAATAAATTTATCAAAAAGTCCATTTTTCTGAGGTTAGTCGATGTCAGCAATTTTTTTAGCTGATATTTCTTGATTTTTTAGTGGCTAATAACTCCTCCAAAATCATGCACTAATTTTCCTAAGTTCCATTCCAGACCATTGAGGTCCTTAAATTTTGCTATGGCCGAAGACCCGGCCTGGTCAAAATATTTGCAGATCCTAAAAATTTTCCTCGAACCTCCAAAAATTATTTTGATCACTCTATATTGTTCTGGACACCATATACTATGTGCGCGACCATTATGGGAGCTTTCGGGGACCTCGGACCTGTCTGTATTTTGACTCGAAGCTTTGCGAAACTTTTTCTCTTTGCATATAAGTCCTTCCCTAAATTTTACTTCAATTGATGTGAGATCTCTCAATCCTCTACAGAATAAGGCCCTCGGTAATTAACAAATATTTTACAATGTAATAAATAATTTAGATAAATTAACCATGATAGAAAAGTTTAAATCCAAATCTTTAAAGGAACTATCATGGTTAAAAGAATAAAACCAATATCATAATTAAAAGCATAAAATCCTTTAATAGAAATTTCAACACATAATTAATCTTTGGACTTCACTAAGCCCTTAATGGATGTTCACTCTCAAATTCAGCACTTTAATTAAATAAATCACCATTTCATGCCAAAATATTTATATAAAACAAAATGTGAATCCACAAGTTCAGGACACAATCATAGGGCCTCTAGGTCACCCAAAATCATCAAAGGTTAACCAGTCACGGAAAAATTCAAAAGTATATTGTTCATGCATCATATCCTCAAAATGAATCAAAATATACAAAATGAGCCATAATGTGGCAATATACAATAATCAAGTATAAACAAAAGGATGGAAGCACTACTCTTAGCAGAAGTAGCTTAGGCTTTCGGAGACTTCCCTAACAGACCCTCACGTAAACTATCACCTGGAAATATTGTTAAAGTGACGGGGTGAGACGAAAGCCTCAGTAACCAACAGTCCATCTTATCAGCATACAAGCAAGTGCCCATGAAGTGTCAAGTAGGAACAATTATATAACATCATAAAAAATCACAAGGTTACAAGTATATCAATAGACAATATCATAATCTCATGTTCATATATATCACATGGGTGCATAAAGATCAATATATAACAGTTTACTCTCTAACTTCCTTTATTTCCTCCTACCTTATTTCTTCCGACTGAACCTATGGGCTAGTACTCACCTATGTGACTGGTAGTTCAACTCTACAAGCTTATCGATAAAGTGATATGGACTGGCTAAAATCCACAAAGCACAAGACCGGATCATGGGTTCCCCCTCTAATACATTAGTGGGGTGTCAAGGCTTTATGAAAACATAATTGGGTGAAGGGCTATTCAATGTACACTTGGAAGCCCACCACCTTATTTCCTCTTTTTGTACAAGATTTCAACCCCTTATTTCCTCTAAAATAATCTCCCATAACATCCACATCCACTATCCCTTCTCATAACAATACTCAAGAGATATAATTATACTTAATAAATATAATCATCATGAATCATCACATTCCACTATCAATTCACAAACTATCAAGAGAATATTTCCAATATCACAAATCAACACCAAATTCGTATAATATCATATTACTATCCATTACTCAACAAAATAAGTCCCACAAGACAATTTCAATAATAAAATAATTTTATAG